>JAOTQJ010017656.1:0-17233 GCA_025642045.1 Solanum sejunctum | reverse complement strand
TCTCCTTTATAAAAACTTCAATGTACTAATTACCATACTCAAAATCACAAAATGAGCTTGTCACTATATTCAAGCCGCATATACATAAAAAATTTAAATATTACCCAATTTTTTAAACCTAAATCAATGATAGGTAACATTATCACCATAACCAAAGTAGAATAGATGGAACCACATGTCTCTGAATTCAATTCTCCACTCTCTCGAAAGACACATCTTTGACCTTGACCATCAGAGTGAAAATCCTTGTTCTTGTATCTTTCTAACGGCTAACCTATATCTTACTAATTATATTTATTTTTTTACTCTAGATCTTTTTAATTCTACTTGAGCAGTGCCTCAACACATTCTATGTTTTTTCATATGATCACGTTACTCATCAAACAGTATTAATTCATAACTTTAAAGATCCACAAGTCATTATTACCAAACTAGATTCATTTAACCTAAAAACCTTATCATATGATTGCATCCTAATCATAATCCATCATGAGTTCTTATTATCATTATGCTCAATAGCTACTATCATCATCTTGAAGCTAATCTTATCGTCGACATGATACTTTAAACTCAGTTATACCAACAGAATCCAAAGGATTAACCCAAATTTTATATGCACTCTCCTACTTAAATCCTTTATTATGTTCCCCCAAGTTACTCGTTGGGACAATTTTTATTCATAAGCTTATCATTCCAATATTGATCTACTACCTTGGAGATTATTATGAAATCATCAATCCTCATTTAAAATTTTTGAGATATATTTCACTACTTATTCATTAGTCGTACCAAAGACCCATCACTAAAATTTTTCCTTATCAATGCTTAATCCAAGTGTTCATAGTAACAAACTTGTTGGTTTCTCACATGTGGATGAAATATTGGATCTCATTATACGAGTATATGATACAACTTATAACTCTTTAAGTAATTTATATTTGTATTCGTCAATGATGTATTCGGTTTCATATACTGCTAGTATTACACCATAAAAGACATTAGATCCACCACTAGAATGCATCGTACATACTAAGAAAATAGTACCCAAAGTAAATTATAAATTTAATGTATCACATAATTATATACAATCTCGGATATACATTCTTAGGCCTTTTTATTATCTAATTGGTTAGCCTCAATTCACTATTTTCATCTAAGGGTCACACTCACCGTACTCATAATATCACATTTCTTTCAAATCAACATCTTAATTTCTCGTTTATGCTATGTCAAGCCTACTAGCGCAAATCTCCAACTAATAATATCACTTTCGTCACGTTACCCCCTTTTTCATAATATCACCTAAAGTTCAAGCTTAGGGTCTAGTGCTAAGCATGTACATCCATACGCTTTACATATTATACTAACTCTAAACTATTAGATAAAGTCAATAAATGTTAAACTACTAAATCTCATGATAAGAAATCAACCTTTATCTCATAGTATATCTAAATATAGTCTATCATCACAGTCGCTTTCATAATACCTCCTTACTTAGTTAAGTTCGTAACTCTATAAATCTCATGTGATTCTTCTTTCAAAATCATGAACCTATTTTAAGTCTACCACCTTATGCCCTCTATTTTTCTATTCTATACCTATACTTAATCTTTACTAACACAATCACATATCAACATCAACTTCTTTCTTATTCGAGTGTACTCCATCTCATACTAACTAACAACTCTTCCTCTAGATCCTATCACAAAATCAACCAGCTCTTGAAAAGACTTTGCTAAAGTAGCCACCTATAAGTTAGAATTTGCAAATTCGAATTTCATCCCTTCTCAATACAATGAATGCACTCTTTTCAACTAAAGTAAGTTTGAGTAGTATATTTGGATAAGCCAGAAAACTTGACCTCACAGGCTGCAATAGTCATCTTCCATTGCTCTATATTCAAAATTTATGTCCCTCAAAGTTAGAATAATATACTTCTCTATAAAAAAAAGTTAGAAAAAGTTGTTAAAGTCATAGCTACTGGTTTTATTGGTTAGTACTCAACATGAACCTCCACTATCTTTTGACGTCTCTTTGAAATTAGTATGTCACGAATTCAACAATAAAATTATGTCATATTCATCTTATGAAGCAACTCATGATAATGAAAAATAAAATCATAAGCATCCTTAGATTTAATATACCTGGAGATTTAGAGTTTCAACTTTAAGAACTTAGCAAAGAGATCACGTTGGTCATTAGTCATCAAGACTCATATTCAATCGAGAAAACATGTCTGTCTCCAAGGGCATATCCATTGAGGAGCAACAACAACTGCATGTTGCTATAGTTCAAACCATTGTGAAAGAGAGTGAAGAAGACCAGATACCAATTGGTATCACCTAGATACCAATTGGATTCAAGTAATAGCACGAAGGAAATAAAGAAGGGAGTTTTGCTAAGGTCCTGTAGCCTCTTGAAGAAAAGTAAAGGCATCCCTATACCATTTCACAAGACTCTACTAGACCTGTCCTTATGTGATGAGATCGTTGAACCTAAATCTCTGATACCAAATTTGTCACAATCCAAAATAGGTTGTGAGTGGTAACCACACCTAACCTCCCAAGTGAGCAAACCAGTGATACAAATCTCAACCTATATTAGCAGTCCAATTTATAAAATATGATAATAATATAGAAGTTCAATTTATAAAAACAAGAAATAACAAACCAACCAAGTTTATTACATAACATTTTTCAAAACTTGAAAATCATCACATCAAGGATATTTAATCTCAAATACTAAGTCTAAGAGTAACAACACCAAAATAAAGAAATAAAATAGTTTATGTCCTGAAACTAAGCACATCATACCATAACTAATAGAATCCAACACGATTTAGAAGGTTAGCTCACCCTGAAATCTGATTTATCGATGATTGACTAGAGTTGAGGGCGAGTCAAAGTTAACGGAACACTTGCTGCACTCCACAAAAGCAATAACAAAGAAAAATACAAATAGGTGTCAGTACGGACAACATGTACTGAGTAGGTATCATCGGGAGACTCAAAATAAAAACTAATATGCACAAAGTAATAACAGAAAAACAACTACAGCTCTTAACAGTGGCAACCAACAAGTAACAAGTATAAGTGACAACATAATAAGACAAGTACATAATCAGCCAATAACATCAAGAACACACATGAGGAATCAAGCCTCCACACCATGCTTTTATTGGGAAATGTATTATTTAAGATTGAGTATGTTAACATTTTAATACATTTTCCTTTAACATTATCGTGCCAGAATGTGGCACCCGATCCCATAATACTATGTCAGAACATAATACTTGATCCAAATATATCATGTCAAAATGTGACACTCGATCCAATTATATCATATCGGAATGTGATGCCAATCCAATTATACAGTGTTGAAACATGACCTTCAATCTAATTATACTATGTTGAAACATGACACCTGATCAAATTATATTTAATTCATCATTTTGTATCATTACTTTCCACTACATTAACAATATTTCATCAAGCTTTTTTAAGTCAAGGCATCACTTTGGTAAGGCTAGTTCAAGACTATGGATTTTATGGCCTTGGGATTTCAGACAAATCACAATATTATATCAACCATGTAAAACACACTGATTAAATACATAAAAAAGTTCATAACATCACTCAATGAATATCATCACTATTAAGAATCTTTCTAACACATAAAATAAACCCTAACCAACCTCAACTGAAGAACCGAAATCAAGTTAGACAATCCATCCATGCTGCTCCTTTCTTCAATGCCTCAAAAAAATTTCAACCTATCAAGTATGTAATCTACATAAGAATACGAATCCAATGACACTCATATTGCTATATTTATTTATTTATTTATTTTTATATACTAAAAGTAATTATCCTAATAACCTATTTTTAATAAATATGAGATAAATAGTACTAGTTATTAACTAAATTATTACTTTGATCCACCAACTAAATTAATTATCTAAAATTATCCCCAAAGCAAATAATGAAAATTATTGAATAGTCCAAAAAGCACCTTTAAAATTTACGAGATAAATCTTTTATATTATACGAAAGTCTATATATCAAAATGACTTAACAGTTCATTACAATTTGCTACTAATTTAGAGTTTAACCATTCTTTTATTTGTTTCTGATTTATTTTTTAAAAAATATAATTCTATATGATACCAATTGGGTATCAATATACCGTCAGGGTATCAAAAAGGATTGACTTCATTCTATATGATACCAACAAACAACAACAATATACCTAGTAGAATTTCATAAATGGGGGTCTAGGGAGAGTAAATTTTATACATACCTTACCACTACCTCATAAAGGTAGAGAGGTCATTTTCTGGGAACTCTCGTCTCAAAAACCCATAAGCAGAATAAACTGGATATGCAAAAAGGAAAGAAAAAGAAAGAAAACAAAAAGAGCGACTAATAAGGAAAAACACATGATAGTATGCAAATACGATAAAATTAACATATTAAGATAAAAATTAACAATAATATGAAAATTTGACTTTCATTATGTGGCCATCAAAAGATTCACGATTGAGTCTGGATACACTTGTCATGCATTATCCATAACCATGGAGATCTCATCAGCCAGATCACAAAGAACATAAGCATCTAGAATATTAAAAAAATGAATATGGCAACACAAATTCACACCAGTGAACCAGTGTAAACAAAGAGAGAAGGGGAACCATTCTGATTAAAGAACAAAACTGAATTGAAGATCTCCATAGTCATGAAAAGTATCAAACCATTGTTACGCCTTGGGAGGGGACCCAAGACATTACCGGCACTCAGGGGCTATTGCTATTCCCCAAGAGAACCACTTGGCTTCATCACATTCATTCATTCATACATTCTACTAATCAGCGAAAAACATTAGAAAATAAATGGGCACCTCTCATCATCTAGTCTCAAACAACAATAAAATGAAAGGCTAGTAGAAAGATACTAGCTCACAAGTCTTAACATCAACATCTGACTCTAGTCTATGAAGCCTCTATCGCTATTAGGTGGTGCCAATGACAGACTCATGGCTACCCCAATTAAAAAAAATTCAATCAAAATCTAACTCTAAGTAAGATGAAAATAGGTGATGAACCCTTTGAAGTAGAAGAGGCTCACCAGTCTGCTAAACGTCTCGAGATCCTCAACGGTGCGCTTGTTAATGACCTCTATCCTGTGTATCTATATTATAAAATGATGCAGCCCCAGAGAGGGACGTTAATATGTGGAATGTACTGGTATGTAAAATAGCTGAGTGAAATCGAAATAAATAGAATAATATAGAAACAACAATCAACATCACAGATTGTAAAAATCAATATGTTAAATGTCTATCTAAAGTAAAAATAAAGCATAGACAAGTGACCCATTAACCTATGAACTCGTCAATCGAATTAGACTCATCTTAGAAGGACTCATCTCAACTTATCTCATCTCAACTCTGATTACTCAATTTGAGAATTTTCTGAGAGTTTCTCTTAACCGTCAACAACTACTTATAAGCCAGGGGTTGTACAATAATCACGTTGATATTGCCATAGCCATTCCTTACTTGTCAGGTAAGGAACAAATATGACCCACAAGGAATCTGAAGTCTTCCATTCTCTATTATTTCGGGGCTGTAAACTCGAGAGGGGAATATGAGATATAATGGTTCAATTCTCTCCTATGCTGGACCGACATAGGTATTGAGTGCAAGTGGGACTCGCTCTTACTTATTTCAGTGCTCGATACTTATCTCAAGACTCAATGCTCATAAGACTACTCGTCACCATCTCAAGTAGCCTCATAGAGGCACTCATCATCTAAATTGGTCTCATTGGGACACTCATTATTTTAATTAGTCTCATGGAGACTCTCGTCATCTCATCAACTCAAACTCAAGGGGTCCTCTATTATTTTAGGGACTTTAACTCATCTCATTGAACTCAGTTTTCCTTTAAGAACTCAAGGTCAGGTTATCAATTAGAAGAAGTCATTTAGACAGAATTAAGAACTCAATTATGAAGAGTCATAGGATCATCAAGCTCAAATAACTCAACCTCATACTCACATCAAAATTTCCATCAACATACTCATATCAAAGATCTAGACTCCATCCCTAGGTTCATTCATGCATGCTTTCAAAAGTTAATATAGAGGGTTTATACAATGTCTCATGAAAAATAACCAATTCAAGAAAATAGATTGATGATGATCATCAACATATGAAAATACATGTAATAGATATAATTTTTAAGAAAATAATCAAGAAAATATTACAAGAAACATATATGGGGACTCATGGACTCTCAACTCATTTATGACTATCTATAGGGCACATGGGAGAACAATTCCATGCTTATGTTTAACCTTACATACCTGGAATGAAGCTCTTCAAATCACCCGTCAAGAACTCTCCTCTAATTCTCCAATCTTACGTTCTTCTTTCTTCTCTCTCAAGCCCTAACTTTCAAGTGTTGCGAAAAAGAATTTAGAATGGATTGTAGACCCTATTTACTCATCAAAATGACTTAAATTGATTTTTTTGAGCTTGGGAGGGGTTGATAAAAGTCTAGAATGCCCCTTAAAAGATTTAAAAATTTGAACTTTGATGGAACAGGTCGGGGTAATAGGTCCGCGATGCGGACTTGTCGCACACCTGTGAAATTTTGAAATCAATCCCTTTGAAAAAATAAAAAAATATATAAGTATGGATCCGTGATAGGTCCCTATCGTGTGCCCAATGCACACCCTCACTGTGTCGGTTTTCAAATTAAAAAACTATTTTTTGATTCAGTTGCTCTAAAATTGAGTAGAGACCACTTCCCCACCCAATTTTTTGTATTGATCGCAAATCTAATCTTGAATTTTCCATTCAAGCTTGGGAAGACACATTATGCACACGATTTCATTCTTGGAGTATTTTGATAATTTTGTGTGCGTTACATCATCTCCCCTTTGGGATTATTCATTCTCGAATGATGAGTAAGGGTGGATATCAAGGCATGAATAGACTCAAAATTCCTCTCAATATTAACATCTATCAATTTGTCTTTTGACTTCTCATTTCTATCAACAATGTCTACTCAGACTCAAGAATAAACAATCATCAAGAAAACACAAACAACTTAGTTAAGGGTTAGGAAATTTACCTTCAACATTCTCATCATTCGATAAGAATAGGTGTAGATAGTCTGCTTTCATCTCTTCCTCAGCTTCCCATGTGGCCTCTATAATGAATTAATTCCTGCACGGGGCTTAAACTAAGGCTATCTCTTTGATTCTAGATTAGCGAATCTAATGATCAAGGATATAAACTGGAATTTCTTTGTAGGTCAAACTATCCTTCACTCCAATGTTCTCCACAAGGATTATCAAAGTAGGATCTCCTAAGCATTTCTTCAACATCGACACGTGGAACATCGGATGGATACCATCTAACTCGAAAGGCAACTTTGATTCATAGACAACCTTTCTAATCCTCTTTACAATTTGACAGGATCCAATATTACATGGACTCAATTTACCCTTCTTCCTAAATCTCATGACACCCTTCATAGGTGACACTTTTAAATATATGCAGTCATTCACTTCGAACTCCAAATCTCTCCTCCTCACGCCGGTGTAGGATTTCTAGTGACTTTATGCAGTCTTAAATCTCTCTCTAATGATATTAATCTTCTCCAATGCTTAATGGATAAGGTCAGGCCCAATCAACTCGGCTTCTCGAACCTCGAACCACCCAATTGATGATTTACATCTCCTCCCATATAAGGTTGCATATGGAGCCATTTGAATGCTTGCATGATAACTATTGTTATATGCAAACTCAATCAACGGTAGGTACTCATCCCAATTTCCCCTGAAATCCAGGATGCAGGCTCTCAACATATCTTCTAACATGTGAATTGTACGCTCTACCTGGCCATCTATCGGTGGATGGAAGGTTGTACTTAAATTCACCTTCACACCCAATCTTTTTTGAAATGATCTCTAAAATTAAGAGACGAATTGAGCTCCTCTGTCCGAGATTATGGACAAGGGGACCCCGTGCAACCTCACAATCTCTTGGATGTACATCTTGGCGTACTTCATCACATGTTAGTGGTCTTAACTACTAAGAAGTGAGTCAATTTAGTCATCCTATCCATAATCACCCATATCTAATCATGTTTCTTTTGAGACCTCAGTAGACCAGTAATGATGTCCATTTTGATCATCTCCCACTTCCACTCCGTAATCTCAAAGTTTTGAGCTAATCCAAATGACTATTGGTGCTCAACTTTCACTTACTGACAGTTCAGAAACTTAGAAACAAATTTAGCAATCACGCTTCATTGCACTCCACTAATATACTTCTCTCAAGTCATGATACATATTGGTAGAGCCAAGATGAATGGAGTATCTAGTGTTGTGAGCTTCAGCCTTGATTCTATCTCATATACCATCAACATCTAAGATGCATAATCTACTTTGGTACCTCAACACCCCATCTCCCTCTTTGGAGAAGACCATCACTTTCAGTTTGTGGATAGCCTCCTTCAATTGGAGTAGGATAGGATCTTGGTCTTACTTTTCTTTCACCTCTGCCACATAATGAAGCAGACCCATTTTGTACATTAACTCCTCCCTCATCATTCTCCTCAAGTTGGACTCTTAATTGAGCTAATCGATGTACTTCTTTAGCTAGCTCCTTCTTTCCTTCATCCACATGGACTGTGTTACCCATTGACAACCTGCTAAGAGCATCAGCAATAATGTTAGCTTTACCTGGATGGTAGGAAATACACAAGTCAAAATCCTTGAGCAACTCTAACCATCTCCTCTATGGCAGGTTTAGCTCTTTCTGACTAAAGACATACTGCAAGCTCTTATGGTCAGTGAACACATCCACATGCACTCCCTACAAGTAGTGGCGCCATATTTTGAGTGCGAACACTATTGTCGCCAACTCAAGATCTTGGGTTGGATAATTCATCTCATAATCTTAAGTTGTCTGGAAGCATAGGCGATCACCTTCAGTCTCTGCATTAGCATACATCCCAATTCAACTCTTGAAGCATCATAATAAATTACAAAATCTTCCATCCATTAGGCAAGGTTAGAACTGATGCAGTAGTCAGTCTAGTCTTTAAATCTTAGAAATTTTTCTAACATTCATCATATCACTGAAACTTGACCTTTTTCTGAGTAAACTTTGTTAATAGTGTAGATAAGGAAGAAAATCCCTCAACAAATTGGTGGTAGTAGATTGCCAACCCCAAGAAACTCCGTATGTCAGTTGGGGAGGTTGGTCTGGGCCAGTTCTTAACCGCTTTAATCTTTTGAGCATCCACTCGTATACCATCACTGGACATAATATGGCCTAAGAAATCCACGGACAATCCAGAATTCATATTTCGAGAATTTTGCATACAACTCTTGATCCTAAGGGTTTGAAGGACAGTTATGAGGTAATTTGCATGCTCCTCTTCATCTCTTAAATACATAAAAATATCATCAATAAACACAATCATAAACATAGCTGGATATTGTCTGAACACTCTATTCATCAAACTCATATAGGCTGCAAGTGTATTCGTCAACCCAAAGGACATCATCAAGAACTCAAAATGGCCATATCTAGTCTTAAAGGTTGTCTTTGTAATGTCACATTCCCTCAGTTTCAACTGATGGCAACTAGATCAGAGGTCTATCTTTGAGAAACAAGAGGCACCCTGAAGTTGGACAAACAAGTCATCTATCCTTGGGAAAGAGTACTTGTTCTTTATGGTGACCTTGTTTAGTTGCCTATAGTCAACATACATTCTGAGAGACCCATCTTTCTTTCGCACAAATAGGACAGGGGAACCTCAAGGAGAAATACTCGGCCTTATGAAGCCCTTCTCTAATATATCTTTCAACTGTACCTTAAATTTTTTCAATTCAGTTAGGGCCATCCTGTAAGGTGGAATTAAGATAGGCTGAGTATCAGAAAGAACATCAATCCCAAAGTCAATCTCTCTATCAGGATAGACTCTAGGCTAATCCTCAGAAACACTTCTGAAAACTCATTCAAGATCATAACTAACTCAAGAGTTAGGGACTTAACATCATAGGATTTAACTCTCATAAGGTGGTAAATATACCCCTTCGCAATCATCTTTCTTGCTCTAAGATATGAGATAAACTTTCTCTTAGGTGCCATAGAATCACCCTTCCACTCTAGAACTGGTTCATTTGGAAATTGAAACTTAATGGTTCAGGCTCTACAATCAACAGAGGCATAACAGGCGTGGAGCCAATCAATGCCAAGGATCAAATCAAAATAAGTCATGTCCAACTCAATTAGATCAATGCTAGTACCCTTATGATGGATGGACACTATGCAAGCTCTATAGATTCTCTCAGCTCGAAGGTACTTACCCACAGGAGTAGAAACATCAAAAGGTTCAAGAAGACTCTCTAGGGTTCTATTAAATCCACTGGCCATAAAAGGAGTTACAAAATATAATGTGGCACTAGGATCCATCAACACATAATAATTAATAGAAAAGACTCGAATTGTACCTGTCACAACATCTAGGGAGTTCTCCTAATCGTGTTGACTACCCATGGCATACAAACGATTTGTAGCTCCACTTGTGTCTATCGTAGTACCTCTTTGATTTCCCTTAGATGGAGGCTTGGTGCAGAAGATTGAGCCCCGTCAGCTTACTTTGGATAGTCTCTCTAATAATGCCCTACTTGACCATACCAGAAGCACATATCAGTCCCTTCACGACACATACCCAAGTGTAGCTTGCAGCATGTACCACATGGAGGCTTTTCTCGTGAACCTTGAGCCACACTAGCTTATGACTAAGACCCATGGGCTCCAAAGACCTATGGGCTCTAACATTCTGGGACCTCTGATCACTTTTGACTTTAAGATCAAGTGCACTAGCAGATGATGGTGCTGGAAATAGATCTCCATTGCCTTTCCTCCCAACCTCATGGCTGGATATTTTATCCTTCTTGCTTCTAAACTCCTCTCTATCATGTCGCCTCTCCTCCTCATCTTGTTGCACAAAGGTCATTATTCTCCCAATATCTCACGGGCATTGCTCCCCTCCTATCTCTCTTTGGCCCTCTATCAACCTATCAATATACATCTCTATCCTCCCTCTTATATCAGCAACCATATTCGGAGCATAGCAGGATAATTGTGTGAACTTTAGCCCATACTCCTGTGTAGTCATAGAGCCCTGTTTCAAGTTCAAGAACTCCCTTACCTTTGCCTCCCTTCTTTCCCTTGGGAAGAAATGCCCTAAGAAAGCTTTCTCAAAAAAGCCTAAGTTCTCACGAGGGCATTCTCCCTTCTACCCTTCTTCCACTAGTCATACCACAGTCTAGCGACCCCTTTTAGTTGATAAGCAGCTAGTTCCACTATGTCATCATCCGCCATATGCATCACTTGGAACACTTTTTGAAGCTCTTCCACATAGTTCTCAGGATCCTCAGTGGATGTAGACCCTGTGAACTCAAGTGGATTCATCCTTAAGAATTCTCAGACTCTGAAAATATCATGGCATCCTATTAGGCCACTTCTTATCTCGCAGCAGGTGCTGTGATGTCCTAGCAAAGCTCAGCATTGGAGACCTCATCTTGTGGGGGCTACGCAATAGGGACAGCTTGTTCCACGAGCACCTCATGTTCTTGAGGCTCAGGTGGATTGACGTTCTATCTGGCAGACATCCTCTACCTTTGACAACTCTTCTAAGAGGCATGATCACAATCCTGTAACTCGCAAGGCACGAATTAGAATAGAACTTTCATAGAGTATAACTCTATAGTACGATTTAGAACATGCATAAAGGGAAACAATTCCTAATGTCCTATAGCCTTCTGCTTATCAAGTGTGGTTGATAACACACACATAAACAAGGCTACTAGATATAGCTTCATAGACTCCCTACGACACTTGAACTTATACTTTGATATCAAGTTTGTCATGCCACGGGAGGGGACCCAAGATGTGCCCGACACTCAAGAGCTATTGCTAATCCCCAAGCGAACCATTTGGCCTTATCACATTCATTCATTCACACATTCTACTAATCGGCAGAAGACATAAAAAAATAAATGGGCACATCTCGTCATCTAGTCTTAAATAGCAATAAAATGAAAGGTTAGTACAAAGATACTAGTTCACAATCCAACTCTATTCTATGAAGCCTCTATCACAATATTAGGTGGTGCCAATGATAGACTCATAGCTACCCCAATCAAAATAAAAAGTCAAGCAAAATCTAACTCTAAGCAAGATGAAAATAGGTGATGACCCCTCTGAAGTAGGGGAGGCTTACCAGTCTGCTAAACGTCTCGAGATCCTCAATGGTGAGCCTGATAATGACCTCTATCCTGTGTATCTACATCATAAAATAATGCAGTCCCACAGTGGGACGTTAGTATGTAAAATGTACTGGTATATAAAATAACTAATTGAAATCAAAACAGGTAGCATAATATAGAAACAACAATCAACATCACGGATAAAAATTAACATGTCAAATGTCTATCTAAAGCAAGAATAAAGAGTTGAAAAGTGAGCCATCAACTCATCAATCGAATCAGACTCATCTTAAAAGGACTCATCTCAACTCAGATTACTCACTTTGGGAACTTTTTGAGAGTTTCTCTTAACCGACAATAACCACTTATGAGTCAGGGGTTGTACAATAATCATGTTGATATTGCCACAGCAGTTCCCTACTTGCCAAGTAAGGAATGGATATGATCCACAAGGAATCTGAACTTTACCATCCCCTATTATATCAGGGATGTAAACTCGAGAGGGGACCATGAGATGTAATGGTTCAATCCTCTCCTATGTTGGGCCGACGTAGGTATTGAGTGCAAGTAGGGCTCGCTCTTACTCATTTTGATGCTCGATACTCCTTCTAATACTCAATACTCATAAGGCTCCTCATCACCATCTCAAGTAACCTCATAGAGGCACTCATCATCTAAATTGATCTTATGGGGACACTCATCAGCTCAATTAGTCTCATGGAGACTCTCATCATCTCGTCAACTCAAACTCAAGGGGTCCTCTATTATTTCAGGAATTTTAACTTATCTCAATAAACTCAATTCTTATTTAATATAATACCCTACATCTTATAATACTAGTACAATGCAAATAAAACATGATATGATTTGGTCAAAGTAGCGCCCATTATTAAAAGTGCTCGAATTTTATATCATAAGGAGATATGTGCGTCTAAAGGTTAAGAGGATCGAGTGTATACATGTTTTATGTCAAATTCCGGATATCATGGCCCTAAATAAAGTGAGAAAATTAAGGTGCTTGTAGGACTTAAGAAGCTAGCAGGTGAGTCACCTACTTGCTTAGCTTAAATTGCTAGCTAAACGGAGATAAGGTATGACGTCGAATTTGTTCAAGTTCGATTATGAATAAAGTCTGTGTTAAGGGTGTAACTTTAGCCCATGTTTTAGCATCATAAATAGACCTTATTTTCAGTCGAAGAAGAATGTAAAAAGGTCCCAAGTACATCACAACCCTATTGACTATTTGGGCCCAAAACTAACTGAGAGGAATTTAGAAAATGGGCAGCCAAGGCCCATTAACTTTGAGATCCATTTAGACCCAAGTGAAAGGGCCAAGTTGTTGCATCACCACCTTAATAATATAAGCCTTAAACCAAGAAAGAAAGTCAGCCAAAATTCCCTTTAAAAGGGCTTACACATAGCACCTTTAAGTCATTCTTAGACTTGGAAAAATTTCAACTTTCACAAACTTTCTCTCTACACTTTGTTAACCTAGCAAAGCAGCCACAAAGGGACTTGTAGGGTTCTTGGAGAAGTCCTACACCTTGAAGGTAGTGGTAAGTAAGTTTACATACGTGTTTAGTATGGTTTTCTTATGAAAAAAAAAGAAGTATATGCTAGTATACTTGTGCTGGAAATTTGGACAGCATGTGTCCTAAGGATTATTGTGAACTTTTCTTGTTATTTAAGAGAATTTTATCTTCTTGATTGACTGAATTATGAAGTAATATTTATATTTTTAACAAGATAGAGTTTGTTAGTGATGTAACTAAGCTGTTGTACCATTTTTACAGTCCGCAAAAGTAAGTTCTTGTGTGATATTGTAATTGTGCTCGTAATTGAAACTTGTGGGCTGATTAATTGAGGACTATGGTCTCACGTCCTCCACCTATTTTGAAAACTATTTTTAAACTATTTTAGGACTGTTTGTATGTTTAAATATTGTGCGAACAGTTTGGTTAAAGTTGGTAAAGTTTTGGAATCATCAACGTCGTAATGTAGCAATGGGACGTAATGTTATACCGCTATTTGTATGTTGCAAAGAATTATTGTGTCCTGTGATTTGTGGACTGTTGTAAGTCTGTTATAGCACTAAAATAGGTTGCACATGATGTGTATATGATAATGTGTATTATAAAATATGATTAGGGGTGGAAAAGTTGAAAGAATATGCTCGGGTTCATAATTATCCGCTTGATGCCTGTGTGTGTTTGCTTTATGAGATTGGGCTGCCAAGATGTATTTATTAGTTGCTAATGCTAGTTTTATCACCTACTATGTTATAGATAAATATTTGGAGGAATGAAAGGTTATCTTGAGGTAGTAGCGAGGTCGTACAGCGAGGTATGTAAGGCTACTTGATTTCTTATTGTTTGGCATGAAACATAGATCCCTTCTTGGCACATAAAAGGCACTTACCAACTCCGACACAACTATTAACCATGTCTTCACTCTTTCACATGTTCATATGCTCCCATACATAGTCACTTGCAAACCTGCGTACATACTTGGATACCAACATACACGAGTTTGTTCTACTAAATAAAGTTCACGTGTTGTTCTACCTCCTATGGATTTCATTATTTATACAACTTACTCCTTTCATTATGGTGTTGTCTTTTGTGATTATTTACATGTTATATGTTGTATCTATAGTACTCCAGTTCCAATATTACGACCACCAAAAGAATCATCTCAAAGGTAATTGAAAGATAAAGTTAAGTATATTACTTATTAATGGGTGGTAGCCCGAGGGGTAAAAGAATCACCTAGCCAGGGACGATCCTATCACAGGGGATAGCCCGAGGGGTTAAGGAAGAGCCTAGCCAGGGCCTATCTCAGTACAGTTTTACCACTAATCAGCTGGTCATTTGTACTACATGCTATGCACAGATTATACAATAAAAGTAAAGTAATAAAGAAAACATAAAGTACATGATCTCATAGTACAACTAAAGGTGGTCTCTTATTCTATACCAGTGCATAGTTTCATTTGAGTTGTTACTTCATATATAGTATTTTTTGCCTTACATATTCAGTATATTATCTAGTACCTGATGTCCTTACGGGGGACCTGTATTTTATACTACAGGTACAGATGCTAGTAGATCTCCCCAGTAAGAGTACAAGATATCCAGCTGTTGTTACCAAGCTCTAGGTTGCTTCAGAGCTTTGTGTCTAAAGCTTATATTTTTGTATTATATAGTTAGTCAAGACGGGACCTGTCCTGACCCTTATCAGATACTTTTCCTTATCTAGAGGCTTTGTAGACTATATAAATTAAAGTGTGATCATGTCTCGTACTTTAAACAACGTGGCCCCAATGGCCTAGCCATATGCATTTCCTTTTGGCTTATTATCACTGTTTATTTTCTTAAAGGCATGTCAAATGTAGAAATCCCTTATAATATGTACAGAAAGCGTATAGATATAGGTTTAAGAACTCAAGGACTCAGGTCATCAATTAGAAGAAGTCGTTTACACAGAACCCAAGAACTCATTTATGAACACTCATAGGATCATCAAGCTCAAATAACTCAACCTCATACTCACATCAAGATTTCCATTAACATACTCACATCAATGCTCTAGACTCCATCCCTAGGTTCATTCATGCATGCTTTCAAAAGTTAACATATAGGGTTTATACAATGTCTTATGCAAAATAATCAATTCAAGAAAATGGTTTTATGATGATTATCAATATATGAAAATACATATAATAGATATAGTTTTTAAGAAAATAATCAAGAAAGTATTCAAGAAACATATATGGGGACTCATGGACTCTCAACTCATCTATGACCATCTATGGGGAACATGGGAGAACAATCTCATGCTTTTGTTTAGCCTTACATACCTGGAATGAAGCTCTTCAAATCACCCGTCAAGAACTCTCCTCGAATTCTAAAATCTCACGTTCTTCTTTCTTCTCTCTTAAGCCCTAACTTTCAAGTGTTGTGAAGAAGGACATAGAATGGGGTTTTAGACCCTATTTAATTATCAAAATGACCTAAATTGATCGTGTTTTGAGTTTGAAAGGGTTTGTAAAAGTCTAGAATGCCCCTCAAAAATTTAAAGTTTTGAACTTCGTGGAACAGGTCAGCGACACGAACTTGTCGCGCACCTATGAAATTTTGAAAATTCAATCTTATTGAAAAATTAAAAAAAATATAAGTGTGGATCCACGAAAGGTCCGTATAGTGAGCCCAACGTGCATCCTGACTGTTTCGATTGTTTAGATCAAAAAGTTATTTTTCGATCTGGTTGCTCTAAAATTGGGTAGAGACCATTGTCCCCCCCCCCCCCCCCCCAGTTTTTTGTGATGATCACAAATTTGATCTCGGATTTTTTATCCGAGCTTGAGAAGAAACGTTATGTGCACGATTCTATTCTAGGAATATTTTGGTAATGTTGTCGGGGGTTACAACCATACACCTCAATGCAACTGGTATGGTATATATATACCGCTGAGGTATGCTTCAAAGTATTTATGCTAACGTCAATATGATATTAGCCGCAAAATAAAAAGGAATAAGTGAGAAAAAATAAATAATTGGGTCATGGGTCTATCAAGGGTAAATAGTTTAAATTAAATCTATGAAGGGTAAAAATTTCAAATTAGGTATATTTTGTGTACTCTTTTCCTAATATTTAAACTTTTTAGAAAATGTTAATATATAAATTTGTTTTGGATGTTTAATCACATCATAGGCTGAATTTAAAGGACAAGTGTAATACAAAATACATAATACTTTAGTGAATTAGGGTAGATTGACAGACATATCTTTGATTCCTCATGCTTCATTATTTTATTAAAAGATGATTCTAGAATTATTTATTTTTCTTGTTATCTTTCTTGTAGATTTTTATTAACATAAAATTACATTTTTACCTTTAATCATAATTCATTTCATCTTTTTATATATAGA
>JAOTQJ010017647.1:0-17233 GCA_025642045.1 Solanum sejunctum | reverse complement strand
TCATGGGTTCCTTTCACCCATGATACCCAAGCCTCCTTTTACTCAAATTGCATGATTTAAAATTGATTTACAAATGGGTCTTGCATATTATGAAATTCACTACACACTATATTAAAGCTATGTAAAGTTGTGATTTTTTTGCTATGTTTTGAGCTATGAATCTTGGATCTATTATAAGACTTGATAAGGGGTTTTGATATATATTAGTTAAGGATGTTAAAAGGTGTTGATAGATGGTTTTATAATGTATTTTCTTGCATGATTTCATCTCAATATTTCATGGTTTTATACTAGCATTACACACCCTCTAAATGTTTGATAAAATATCCAGATGTGATTTCTTGAGGAGTTAAAGGTCCAAAGCATAAGATATGATATGATTGAATATATGATGATGAAATAAGCTTATGTGTATGATATACTCTATACAAAGTGTTGTATTATCCATACCCGATCCGAGGGGCAAGAGCCCAGGTAACCATGTTAGGGGTTTGTACTCATCTACCAAGCGAGGGGTTTATACTTTGTCACTGTGTTGATAAGGTGTGATTATCTTCAACCATATGAAGGGTTTATACCACACAACCACCAAGGGGTTTGTACCTTGGATAGCTAGCTTGGTCTCTTCTACACATGTGATATCCTACATGAGCATGAGTTACTTAAGAATGTCTTATTAAAGTATTGATCATACATGTCATATTGTTATATTATGTCTATTGCTTGATATTATGCATTTGGATTATGATACCTATCTATTGTTGCATTGCATCCTACATACTTAGTACATTTAAATGTACTAACACATACTCTTGCTTATATGATATCACTATGTAGGAACTGGAGCCCAAGTTGACCATCCTCCTACACGTGGCTAGTTTGGTGCTACTCATGCCAGTTGGTGAGTCCTTCATTTCGAGGACCTTGGTCTATATTTTCCCTTTCTTTGTATTGACACACACTACTTTATGTGTTATTTTGAGTATGAGGGTGAGCCAGGTTACTTTGTCTTGGTCCCTGCTCTTATCTATGTATTTAGAGATGTTTGTTGGACAAGTTATGTATCTATGTTATGTGTTTTGACTCATTGTTTCTTGATGATGATGCTTTGCAAGCTATCCCTTAGCCCTTTTTCCCCTTATGCTTTTATGTTTTTTATAAGCTTCTGCGACCAATGATGTGTAATGATAAATTAAGAGGCTTAATTGGGGTCCCTTCGGGTTCCCCATTCATCATGTCACATCTAGACCCTAGGTTGGGTCGTGAAAAACTTAGTATTAGAGAAATAGGTTGATAGATATTCAGAGTCCAACACACCACGTTGATTTGAGTCCTATTCATGGTTGTGAAGCGCGCCATGACTATGAATAGGAGGCTATGAGGCATTTAAGAAAATGTTTCACTTCTTCATGTTTTAAGTAGTACTATAGAGTTATGGTAAGTTTTCCCCCCCTAATGATTATTCTTTACTATGCTAGATCATGCCAAACACTAGAGGAAGCTGGGCCTAAACTCCCAAGATCAACCTACTAATGGTGAGCTTCAGGATGCTCTTATTATGCTTGTCCAAGTGGTGGCTAACCAAGTTCAGTGAGGGTTCCAAGCCCCTCATGCTACTACCCCGGGAGCTAGGGTAAGAGACTTCATGAGGATGAATCCTATGGTTTTCCATGGGTTAAAGGTGGATAAAGATCCACAAGAGTTCATTAATGAGGTCTACGAAATTTTGAAATATCATAGGTATTGGGACAAATGAAAAGGTGGAGTTGGAGGCGTACCAACTCAAAGGGGTAGCCCAAATTTGGTATGAGCAATAGAAGGGGGAGAAAGGAACTGGTTATATAGTGGTTTGGGAAGAATTCAAATTGGCTTTCCTCAATCTATTTTTTGCTCTTGAGCTTAGGGAAGCAAAGTTGGTAGAGTTTATAAATTTGAAACAAGATGCTATGAGTGTGAGGGAGTAATCCCTCAAGTTTAATCAACTTTCAAAGTATGCTCCTCACTTGGTGGCCGATCTTAGATCTAGGATGAATAAATTTGTGATGCGGGTCTCCGATGTGGTAAGTGAAGAATGCCAGTTAGCCATGCTAAATATTGATATGGACTTGTTTTTGTTGATGACCTATGTCAAGGTAATGGAGGAGGGCATATAAGGCCAAGAGGGCCCGATTTGAAGGTAAATTCAAAAAGGGTGCTAAATTTTGTCAAGGCCAAGGGCCTCCTCATGCTACTAATAGGGTGTTTGTCAATGACTTCATTAGGCGTCAAGGTGTTGTTCGGGTGGCTCCTATTAATCTATGCCATAAATATAGAAGGAACCATGGAGGCCTATGTTTGAAGGGTTTTAATGCATCCTATGAATGTGGGGAGCTTGGTCATAAAAAGGTCAATTGTCTAAGAAATTGTGGCAAGGTCTGGGGTGCTAATGCGGTCCCATTGGTTAGAGGTAGTCCTCAAGGTGGTGCCCCAAGGCACAATCGATTTGATGTTCTACATGGAAAGCAAGGGATTGGTGAGGTCCCCAATGTTGTTACAGGTATGTTGAAAATCTTTGACTTTGATATGTATGCTTTCGTCGATCTAGGTGCCACTCTTTCCTTTGTTATCACTCTTTCCTTTGTTACCTCTCTCATTGCTAAAAAGTTCCATGTTGTCCCCAAGTTGTTGTATGAGTCATATGAAGTGTCTGCTCCTATTGGTGCCTTTATTGCTAGGAATGTTTATAGGAATTGTCCTATGTGCATTTTGCATTATTGGTTGCCTTGTGATCTTGTTGAATTAGACATGGTATACTTTGACGTCATTCTTAAGATGGATTGATTGCATGTCTACTATGTTTCTATTGATTATAGAACCCATAGGGTCAAGTTTTAGTTTCCTAATGAACCCGTCCTTGAATAAAAAAGTCAATATGTGGTGGTTAAGGGTAGATTGATTTATGCATTAAAACCCATAAGTTGATATCTAAGGGGTGTTTGTATTATGTTGTGAGGTCTAAAGATGTAGAGTCCTAAGTCCCATCCATCTAGTCGATCCCCATTGTAAACGAGTATCTTGATGTCTTGTAAAATGACCTTTTCGGTGTCCCTCCTGAGAGAAATAGATTTTGGTATAGATCTTTTTCCCGATACTCAACTTATCTCCATTCCCCCTTACTATATGGCCCTAGTGGAGTTGAAGGAACTAAAGGAGCAATTGCAAGATTTTTCGGAGAAGGAATTTCTTAGACCTAGCCAATCATCTTGGGGTGCACCCATGTTGTTTGTAAAGAAGAAAGATGGATCACTTAGAATGTCCATTGACTATTGGCAACTCAATAGGGTCACTATAAAGAATAGATATCCTCTTCTAAGAATTGATGACATATTTGACCAATTGCAAGGGGCTAGGTTTTTCTCTAAGATTGACCTTCGGTCCGAGTACCTTTAAGTGAGGGTGAGGGAGTGTGATATCCCTAAGATGGCCTTCCAGACTAAATATGGGTATTATAAGCTTGTTGTGATGTATTTTGGGTTGACTAATGTATTGGACATCTTTATGGACCTAATGAATAGTGTCTTTAAACCCTACCTTGATTCTTTTGTTATGGTCTTCATTGATGATATTTTGATCTATTCATATAGTAGAGAAGAGCATATAGGTCATTTGAGGATTGTGTTGCAAAGAGTGAGGGAGGAGAAATTGTATGCTAAATATGAAAAGTGAGTTTTGGTTGAAGGAGGTTGCATTCTTGGGTCATGTGGTGTCGGGGGATGGTATTAAGGTGAATCCTAAGAAGACTGATATGATTAGAAATTGGCCTACACTATTGACCCTGTCAGATATTAGGAATTTCTTAGGCCTTGCGGGTTACTATAGAAGGTTTGTGGATGGGTTCTTTTCCATTTCTTACCTTATGTCAAAATTGAATCAAAAGAAAGATAGGTTTGTATAGACTAATGAATGTGAGAGAATCTTCCAATCATTGAAAGATATGTTTGTGTTTGCTCCTATATTATCATTACTAGATGGGCTTGAGGATTTTATTGTGTATTTCGACACATCTAGAGTTGGTTTGGGTTGAGTGCTAATGCAAAATGGTAAGGTCATAGCCTATGGTTCTAGACAACTCAAAGTGCATGAAATGAATTACCATACCCATGATCAAGAGTTATCCGCTGTTGTGTTTGCATTAAAGATTTGGCAACATTATTTGTATGGGGTGCATGTGGATGTTTTCACCAATCATAAGATCCTCTAATATGTCTTCACTCAAAAAGGTCTCAACTAAAGACAAAGAAGGTGGCTAGAACTTCTTAAGGATTATGATATGAGTGTGCACTATCATCTGGGTAAGGAAAATATGGTGGCGGATGCTTTGAGTCAGGTGTCCATGGGTAGCCTAACTCATGTGTATGGTGGTGATAGGGAGATGTCTAGGGAGGTTCATATATTTGCTAGACTGGTGGTTAGGTTAGAAGATGTGGGTAATGGCATTGTTGTTATAGATGGTTCTAAATCTTCTTTGGTTGATGAGGTGATAGCAAAACAAGATCTTGACTACTTCTTGCTTGAATTGAAAACCTTCTTAAAAGAGGGAAAAGTGGAGGTTTTCTCCCGGGGGAAATTGGGCTCTTTGGTAGCAAGGTAGGTTATATGTGCCTTGTGTTGATGGTTTGAGGGATAAAATCCTTAATGAGGCCCATAATTCTTCTTATTCTATCCACCAAGGTTCCACCAAAATGTATAGAGACTTCAGAGATGTGTATTAGTGGGGAGCCATGAAGAGGGACATTGCTAAATTTATTTTCGGTTGCCATAGTTGTCAACAAGTCAAAGCTGAACATCAAAGGCCCAGTAGCCTAACCCAAGACATAGAGATTCCCACTTGAAAGTGGGAGGTGATTAATATGGATTTTATGGTTGAGTTTCCCAAGACTAGGAAACATTTTGATTCAATTTGGGTGGTGGTTTATAGGATGACGAAATCAGCTCAGTTTCTACCAGTTAAGACCACATATGGTACTAAAGTGTATGTAAGGTTGTACATCCATGAGTTAGGAGGTTGCATGGGGTTCCTTTGTCTATCATATCAGATCATGGTTCATAATTCAATTCATACTTTTGGAGGTCTTTTCAAAGGGGTCTTGGTATAAAAGTTCACCTTAGTACGGCCTTCTCTCCTCAAATGGATGGCCAAACCAAAAGGACTATTCAAACCCTTGAAGATATACTTAGGTCATATGTATTGGAGTTGAGGGGCCGTTGGGATGACCATCTTCCATAGATTGTGTTTGCCTACAATAATAGCCAACACTCTAGTATCGATATGACTCCATTAGAGGCTCTTCATGGGAGATGTTGTAGATCACTGGTGGGTTGGTTTAAGGGTTGACAGATGATTTTATTAGGGCCGTATCTAGTTTTGGAGGATCTTGAGAAGGTTAAGATAATTAGGGAAAGGTTAAGGACAGCCCAAAGTCATCAAAAATCTTATGCCGATGTAAGAAGGAAAGACCTAGAATTCCAAGTAGGTCATTGGGTCTATTTAAAGGTTTCTCCAATGAATGTGTGGTCCATTTTGGTAAAAAAAAGGAAGTGGATTCTAAGATATGTTGGTCCTTATGAGGTGATAGAGAGGGTTGTCAAGGTAGCTTATGAGTTGAAGTTGCCTAATGAAATAAGTTTGGTTCACTCGGTATTCCTTGTCTCTATATTGAGAAAATGTGTTTGTAATCCTAATGCCATTGTGTATCTTGATATCGTGGGTGTTGTTGATGATAATTTGGTGTATGAGTAGGTTTTGAATTAGATCTTGGATAGGCAATTAAAGAGATTGAGGAACAAAGAGGTGTCATTCATTAAGGTCCTTAGGAGGAACCAACATACTGAAAGTGCTACATGGAAGACCGAAGCTGACATGAAAAAGCGGTATCCTTATCAATTCCACTCCACTCAAGCTGAAGGTACTAATCCTAAGTCCTCTATGTGATTTCAAGTCTCATATTTTAGATCCTAAGTCATTTATATGCATTCACGTTTAAGTTGGTAAACTTATGATGGTTCTATACT
Source organism: Solanum sejunctum (assembly GCA_025642045.1). Classification (NCBI taxonomy): domain Eukaryota; kingdom Viridiplantae; phylum Streptophyta; class Magnoliopsida; order Solanales; family Solanaceae; genus Solanum; species Solanum sejunctum. The sequence goes on along the minus strand of JAOTQJ010017647.1, from coordinate 11,182 downwards.
TATGTTGAGAATTTAAAAATGGTGTTTTACATGTTATGTTGCATTCTTATTGGGGCTGATTTGATGATGATCACTCTTGTCTTGTACAGCTATTTTATATTTGGTATTAGTGTTCCCAAAGGGGAGATATTGTAACGACCCCAAAAAGTTCCCAAAAACGGGTCTTGGAATGCCTTAAATATTAATTTTCATATATCTCAAAATCCATTTATTATTTCAAATATCCGACTTCGGATTCTTGTTTGGGGGGTCCAAACTAGGGTGAAAAGGGTCTAACCCTAATTTAAGAGCAAATATTTAGCAATTACAAAATTTCAAGAATGCAATTTCCAAAGAGGAATTTGCATCGCTTCCGCGATGCGCCTCTATAAAAAATGGGCACTGTTTGTTTTTAGTTCATCTAAAATATTCTAAGTGTTAGGCTCAACATTTCCCAAATATATTTTTATCTATACCTAGCCAAATTTCACCTTTATATGATCCTAAACATTTCCCAATACTCCCCAAAACACTTAGTAATATGTTCACTCCCAAAACTCAAGTCTCAAACCCTCATCCCAAGCTAAGGTTTCCTTCAAGGTTCTTCTTCAAGCTTTAAGTCTACATGTCCAATCTTCACCAAGTTCATCTATAATCTAAGGTATGTGGGTTTCTTTCATAGGTTGCTTTTACCCATGATACCCAAGCCTCCTTTTACTTAAATTGCATGATTTAAAATTGATTTACTGATGGGTCTTGCAGATTATGAAATTCACTACACACTATGTTAAAGATATGTAAAGTTGTGATTTGTTTGCTATGTTTTGAGCTATAAATCTTGGACTTATTATAAGATTTGATAAGGGGTTTTAATACATATTAGTTAAGGGTGTTGCAAGGTGTTGATTGATGGTTTTATAATGTATTTTCTTACATGATTTCATCTCAATATTTCATGGTTTTATATTAGCATTACACACCCTCTAAGTGTTTGATAAAATGTCTGGATGTGGTTTTTTAAGGAGTTGAAGGTCCAAAGCATGAGATATGATATGATTGACTATGTGATGATGAAATGAGCTTATGTGTATGATATACTCTATATAAAGTGTTGTATTAGACCATACTCGATCCGGGGGGACAAGAGCTTGGGTAACCATACTGGGGGTTTGTACTCATCAACCATGCGAAGGGTTTATACTTCGGCACCGTATTGATAAAGTGTAATTATAATCAACCATGTGAGGAGTTTATACCTTGTAAAGTTAGCTTGGTCTCTTCTAAGCATATGATATCCTATATGAGCATGAGTTATTTAAGCATATTTTACTCAAGTATTGATCATTCATCCCATATTGTTATATTATGCCTATTGCTTAATATTATGCATTTTGATTATGATGCCTATCTTTTGTTGCATTGCATCCTGTATACTTAGTACATTCAAATGTACTAATACATACTCTTACCTACATGATATCACCATATAGGAATCGGAGCCCAAGTTGACCATTTTCCTTACGTGGCTAGTTCGGTGCTACTCAAGCTTGTTGGTGAGTCTGCCATTTCAGTTACCTTGGTCTACATTTTCCCTTTATTTGTGTTGAGACACTCTAATTTATGTGCTATTTTGACTATGAGGGTGAGCCCAGTTACTTTGTCTTCACCCCCGCTCTTATCTATGAATTTAGAGGTATCTGTTGGACAAGTTATGTATCTATGTTATGAGCTTTGACACTTTATCTCTTGATGATGATTTTTCGTGAGCTATCTCTTAGCCCCTTTTTCCCCTTATCCTTATTTTATGTATTTTTCATGCTTCCGCAATCAATGATGTGTAGTGACAAGTTAAGAGGCTTGATTGGGGTCCCTTTAAGGTTCCCCATTCACTATGACACATCTAGGACCTAGGCTTGGGTCATCACAGGGCAATAATGCACAGTTTTCTACTACAATACCACCATACAAGTGTAACCATAAAGGTTCTACAATAGGGACAAGCAGAGGAATGAACCGCCTTCATGCAATGGCGAACAGACAGGACCAAGAGGCTACACCAGAAGTCATGATGGGTATGTTTTGAGCCTTTTCCTTTAATTGTTATGCGTTGCTTGATCTTGTGCAATAGTGTCCTTTGTGATTCCATATGTGACTACAAAATTTGAGATTTCTCTAGAGTGTTTACTTGAGCCTTTCCCTATTTCTACTCATGTTGACGAGTCTATCATAGCCAAGAAAGTCTATAGGGATTGTGTAGTGTCTATCTAGCATAGGGACACTCTTTTTGATTTGGTTGAGTTAGAGATGATTGACTTTGATGTAATCCTTGGTATAGACTATCTTTACACCTGCTATGCCTCTATTGACTTTAGAACCCAAACTGTCAAATTCTAGTTTCCAAATGAGCCTGTTAAAGAATAGAGGGAAGATTCTGTTGCACCTAAGGGAAAGTTTATTTCTTACATTAGAGCTAGAAATTTAATCTCTAAAGGGTGCATATACCATCTCGAGCAATTCAAGTTTGATGATGTTGAGTTTTCTACTCTTGAGTTAGTCTCGATTGTGAGTGAGTTTTTGAAAATGTTTCCTGAGGATCTATTTGGAGTCCTTCCTGATAGGGAGATCAACTTTGGGATTGATATTCTTCCTGATACCCAGCCTATCTCAATCCCACCTTATAGTATGGCTCCTACCAAGTTGATGAAAGAGTAGTTGAGGGACTTGTTAGAGAAGGGATTTATCAAGCCAAGTGTTTCTCCATGGAGTAGTCTCATCCTATTCATGCAAAAAAAAGATGGGTCTCTCAAAATGTATATTAACTATGGGGAACTAAAAATGGTTATGATAAAGAATAAATATCCTCTTCGCAAGATAGATGATCTATTTTTCTAGCTTTAAGGTGCCTCTTCCTTCTCGAAAATAGAACTCAGATCTGGTTACCATCAGTTGAAAGTGAGGGAATATGACATTCCAAAGATAGTCTTTAAGATTAGATATGGCCACTTTGAGTTCTTGGTCATGTCCTTTGGGTTGATGAGTGCACATGTAGCCTTCATGGACTTGATGAGTAGAGTGTTCAAGCCATACCTTGACATATTTGTAATTGTGTTCATCGATGACATTTTTGGTGTATTTAAAGGATGAGAAAGAGCATTCCATCACCTCAGAGTCATCCTTCAGACCCTTAAAGACCATGAGTTGTATGCAAAGTTCTCGAAATATGAGTTGTGGCTCAAGTTAGTGGCTTTGCTAAGCTACATTATTTCTGGTGATGATATTCATGTAGATTCCCATAAGATCAAAGTGGTTAAGAACTGGCCCAAACTGACTTCTCTAACTGACATAAGAAGTTCCTTGGGGTTGGTAGACTACTACTGCAGATTTGTTGATGGATTTTATTCCCTATCGACATCATTGACCAAGTTTACTCAGAGAAAGGTCAACTTTCAGTAGTCTAAGGAATATGAGAAGAGCTTCCTAGAGTTAAAGACTAGGCTGACTACTGCACCTGTTTTAACTTTGCCCGATAGTATAGAGAACTTTATAATATATTATGATGCATCAATAGTTGGATTGGGTTGTCCATTGATGTAGAGAGGGAAGGTGATAGCCTATGTTTCTAGATAAATTAAGATTTATAATAGGAACTATTCGACCCATGATCTTGAGTTGGCCGATAGTGGTGTTTGCACTAAAAATTTGGTGCCACTACTTGTATGGAGTGTATGTGGATGTGTTCACTGACCACAAGAGCTTATAGTATGACTTCAGTCAGAAAGAACTCAACCTATGATAGAGGAGATGGTTGGAGTTGCTCAAGGATTATGACATGAGCATTCTCTACACCTAAGTAAAGCTAACATTTTTACTGATGCTCTTAGTAGGTTGTCAATTGGTAGCACGGCCTATGTGGAGGAATGAAAGAAAGAGTTAGTGAAGGGAGTGCATAGATTAGCTCAATTGGGAGTTCAACTTGAAGAGAATTATGATGGAGGAGTCAATGTTTAGAGTGGGTCTGCATCAACTCTAGTGACAGAGGTAAAACATAAGCAAGATTGAGATCCTGTTATACTCCAATTGAAGGAGGTTCTCCACAAACAGAAAGTAATAGTCTTCTCCAAAGGAAGGGATGGGGTGTTGAGATAATAGAGTAGGTTATGTGTGCACGATGTTGATAGTGTTAAAGAGAGAATCACGGATAAAGCTTATAGCTCTAGGTATTCCATTAATCCTAGCTCTACTAAGATGTACCACGACTTGAGTGAAGTCTATTTGTGGAGTGGAATAAAGAGTGATATCGCTACGTTTGTTTCTAAGTGTCCTATTTCTCAACATGTCAAAGTTGAGCATCAAAGGCCATGTGGATTGGCTCAGAACTTTGAGATTCCTAAATGGAAATGGCAGATAATGAACATAGACTTCCTTACCAGTCTATCGAGGTCTTGAAAGCAACATGATTCCATATGGGTGATCATGGATAAGATGACCAAGTAGGCTCATTTCTTAGTAATCAAGATGACTAACACTATAGAGGAGTATGCCAAGTTGTACATCCAAGAGATTATAAGCTTGCACGGAGTTCCCTTGTCTATCTTCTCAAATAGAGAAGCTTAAGTCACCTCCCAATTTCGAAGATCTTTCCAAAAGGGATTAGGTACAAAGGTAAATCTAAGTACAACCTTTCATCCATAGACAGATGGCTAGGCAGAGCGTACTATTCAGACATTAGAAGATATGTTAAGAGCCTATGTCCTTGACTTCAAAGGAAATTGGGATAACCATCTACTATTAATTGAATTTGCATATAACAATAGTTACCATGCAAGCATTCAAATGGCCTCCTATGAAGCTTTGTATGGGAGGAGATGTAGATCACCAATTGGGTGGTTCGTGGTCAAAGAAGCTAAGTTGATTGGACCTGATCTTGGCCACCGATCAATGGAGAAGATTAAGGTCATTAAAGAGAGGTTGAAAACTGCAGAAAGCTACCCAAAGTCTTACATCGATATGAGGAGGAAAGACTTAGAGTTCAAGATGAGTGAATGGGTATACTTGAAGGTGTCACTCATAAAAGGTGTCATGAGGTTTGGGACGAATGGGAAATTGAGTCCTCATTATATTAGCCCTTGCTAGATTTTGAAGAGAATTGATAAGGTTACGTATGAGTTAGAATTGCCTTCTGAGTTAGATGTAATTCATTTGCTGTTCCACGTCTCGATGTTAAAGAAGTGCTTAGGAATCCTACCCTTGTGATCCCCTTTAAGAGCATTGGAGTGAAAAATAGCTTATTCTAGGAAGAGATTCTGGTTTGATTCCTTGATCATCAGGTTCGCAAGTTGAGAACCAAAGAGATCGCCTTAGTCAAAGTCTTATTGAGGAATATATTTGTTGATAAAGCCACGTGGGAAGCTGAGGAATATATGAGATTCAAATACCCATATCTACTCATGCCAAATGATGAGAGTGTTGGAGGTAATGTTCCTATTCTTGATGTAATTGACGTTTCTATTCTTGAGTTAATATGTCTGTTCTTGAGTCTGAGTAGAGTTTATTGAGGTCGATGAGGAGTCAAGAGTTTAAGTTGTGGAGCGAGTACTGAGATGAGTCCTGAGTCTATTTGTGCTTTCATACCCACCTCTACTCATCATTCGAGGACGAAAGATCTCAAGGGAGAGATAATGTAATGCATAGTAAAATTATCAAAATATCCCTAGAAAAGAGATGTGCGCATAATGCGTCTTCCCATATTGTGTTTGCAAATCCAAGATCGAATATATGATAAGGATGAAAAATAGAGTGGAAAAATAATATCGGTCAATTTTTAGAGCAACCAGATTGAAAAATAATTTTTAGAGCAATCGAATTAAAAAATAATTTTTTTGATTCAAAAATTGAAATAGTGGTTGTGCGCAACAGAGGAATGACGCACCCCTGTCGCAGAGATGAACTTAAATTTTTTAAATTTTTTTAATGGGGATTGGAAAACTCGTTCAAAAAATTTTTAGAAAAAATACACTACTGCGTGCCCAGTCCGCGATGTGGACTGGTCTTTCCGGAATGAATTTCTTTTTTACATGAAGGGGATTCTAGACATCTCCCAACCCCTCATAAGCATAAACCATTATTAATTAAGTCATTTTTAGTGAAAAATGGTTTTCTAAAACCCATTCTAAAGCCTCCAAATGCACAAAGAGTAGCTTAGAATTATTGAGAGAAGAAGAGGAGAAGCAAGGGTTCTTGAGATCAAGGTGAATCTTTCTTTAATTTCAGTTATGTAAGGCTACCTAAAGCGTTAGATTATGTTCGACCATACGTCCCTTCGTCTACTTGAGTTAAGATCATGAGTATTACTTGCGTAGCCTATATCCTGCAAATCTTGAGTCCCAAATTCTTATACATGTCTGAGTTTCATGAATATATTTGAGTTAATTTATGAGTTGATTCATCATTACCATGAAATATGGATGTATTTCGAATGCTTGAAATATATTTTTATTGCTTACTAAATTGAAATTATGAACCTAATCTTATAACCCAAGTAAGTTAAACCTAAGAAGTATGTTCCTTGTTTCATATATGCATGTAATGAATATTTGTTTAAGTCTTAAATGTCAAGCATAAATGATATGATGTCACTTGACCATAATTCATGATAGTATTGCATGATGTGAGTTAGAACCTAGAGTTGCATTGCATGATTGATGGTCCTAATTTATTGAGTTGTTGAGTAATTGAGTTGAGTTATTGAGAACTCAATTGAGCTTGAGTTAATCTTCATGAAATATTTTAGTCTTGAAAGGAGTATTGACACCAAGTAAGGTGATCGAGGAGTACCCCAGAACTACGTTGCCTAATAGGATAGTCATAAAGTTAACTATGGAAGCTCACGTCTCAATATATGGACATTCTTTTTGGATCCAAGAGAGAGAGGTAGAGGTTGACATCCCATTCCTTGGCAAGTTTAGGATAGACATGTCAACGACCTCTTTTTGTTGTACATCACTAAAGCTCATGGTTGGGTGGAGAGTTATGTTAGTTAGAGAAACTTCCAAGCAATACTTGAGTTAACCTATCATGATTTTCAAATTAATTTGCATTACACATTGAGTCTAGTTCTAAAGCATGATTTCAGACTTTAACTTGCATCAAACTACTCAAGTTGAGTTACGACTATAGGAGTTGAGTTAGGAGTCAATCAGTTGATTGAGTCTGAGATTTATCTGTTTCCTGAGACATTTTTATATATCATATATTTCACATACTGATGTCACTCAGTGCTACATCATTTTGTGATGCAGATATAGGCGATAGAGGATTTCAGCAAGCGCATCATTGAGGTTCAAAGCTCTTGGTTCCAGACTTGGTTAGCCATTTTTGCTATTCGAAAGAGCCTTATTTTTATTTATCATTGTTATTTTCCTTGAGTAGGGTAGCAATGGCTCGTCATTGTACCAGCTACACACTTACTTTCATAGACTTTGAGTAAAGTATTGTTGAGTATTTAATTTTCTAGACTTGATCTTTTCTAAAGACTATTTATGAGATGTTATCTTTTCTTTAATGTTTTTATTGAGTATTTCTTCCATTGTTGAGCAAGATATGATGATGAGGCTAGGTGGTTCTCTTGAGGAATCAATAATGGTTCTTTAAGTGTTGGCCACACCAAGGGTACCTGTCGGGGGCGTGACTTGTTAAAATTCTAGACCGGCAACTGAAAAAACTAAGGAACAAGGAAGTTGCATCCATCAAAGTACTTTGGAGAAACCAGCAAGTTGAGGGTGCTAAATGGAAATGGAAGCGGATATAATGAAGTGTTATCCATATCTACTCCACTTTATCAAGCCTAAGGTAATTTCTAAAACTTTTAATTCCTTGCTTTTTAGTTTTTACATGGTGCATGCATTTCTTTTTGTATTTATTGACCATTTTGAGACCTATTTAAATATGAATTTTGAAAATTTTATGAAAGGATGTTTAAGTTATATTTTTGCGTGCATACGGGGTTGTGTCATGCCCCAAACCAAGGCCCTAGACGTGATCAGCGAATGAGGAACCTGAAGGTACCCACAACAAGCCTCATAGCATATCATTAGACATCCTAGGTTGCGAAAGCAAATTAAATGGCAATAAGATATAAGCATAAGCAAGGGAATTAGGGCTAAGGGTAAACTTCCATATCATATCATCAAGAAACAAAAGACTCAAGGCTCATCGCATAGATACATAACATGTCTAACAATAGATCTACTACATAGATAAGAGTGGTTGCTATGAAAAATAACCTGGCTCACCCTCATAGTCAGTACATAAATAAAGGTAAGATAGTCTTAGTGCAAAGCAAGAGATCATAACTAACATCCCTAAAATGGAAGACTCACTAAAAAGCTTGAGAGACATCGTCCTAGCCACATGGAGAAGGAGAATGACAAAGTGGCACACCGATACCTACATGGTAACATCATGTAGGCATAAAGCATGTGTTAGTACATTTGAGTGTATTAAGTATGTAGGATGCAATGCAACAAGTGATGGTAACATAATCGAAATACATAAGCATAAGGAATGAGTACATATAATAATATGGCATGCATGGAAGATGCTTGTAGTAAATCACGCTTATATGGGTCATAAATTAAGTGTAAGGAGTGACCATTCTTAGTGCAAGCCAAGACCTACCACCCACTTGGATTGGTGCATAAGGTACAAACCCCTTCATGAGGTTGATGGCGTACAAACCCCCACAATAAGGTTGATGGAGTACGAACACCCAACAAGGGCACCTGGGCATACCAACCCCCATATTAGGCGATCGAGGTACACATTCCTCAATAGGTTACCCGGGCCTATAAGTCCCCAATCTAGGCTTGGTCATCCCCTGCACTATAGAGATAGTATCATATACATATACATTTCTTTCATCATCATATACATACATTCCTTTTCATCATCATAAAGTCATTCAATTCATAAGACATGTACAGGACCTTCAATTCCTCAAGAAACTATAACCAAATATTTTATTAAACATTTAGAGGGTGTGGAGTATGAGTGCAAAACCATGCAATTCAAGAGTGTTATCATGTTATACAATCCAATGTAAAACCATCAATAGATTCTTGGTAACACCCCCATGCAATATAAATCACTGCCTTTCATCAAATCTCACATTAGATCTTAGATTCATAGCCAAAACATAGTAAAATAGTCACAATTTAATAGACCCCAATATAGTATGTAGTGAATTTCATAATAAATAACACCCATGAGTTAATCAACTTTAAATCATGCAAATTAGAGTAAAAGCAAAATTGGGTACTATGGGCGGAAGAAACCTATGAAAGAGACCCACATACCTTAGCTTTGGAGATGAACTTGATAAAGATTGGAGATGGTGACTTAAAGCATGAGAGGAAATCCTTAGATCTGGAGAGGGTTTTGAGACTTGAATTTAGGAGTAAAATATTTGGCTAAGTATTTGAATGAGTATTGGGAAATATTTAGAATGATATGAGGGTGAAAACGGCTAAGTATAGGTATTTTCACATTTGGGAACACTTAGGCCCAAGAGTTAAAATTCTTGGACCAAAGTCCAAAACTGGACAAAAAAATACATACAGGCGCACTCTTGGCGCGTCGCGCAAGGGGTGCGAAAACCTCTTTAAACATCACATTTTGCAATTTTCAAATTTTGATACGGTTGCTCTTAATCGGGGTTAGACCCATTTTCCACTCAATTTGACCCCCTGAACAAGAATATGAAATTTGATTATTGATATCGCGTATGGATTTTAAGATATATGGAAACTACGATTCTGGACACTTCCAAGGCATATTTTCGGGCACTTTTTTGGGTCGTTACAACATCTGCCCCTTGGAAACATTCGTTACCTAATGTCAAAGAAACTTATATAAGAGACACAAACATGACAACTTCATCCCACATAAGAATGCAACAATGCACTTAAACATCTTTTCAAAAATCTCATCACAAGTGTAAAATCATCATTAACTTGTGAATTTAAACATGAATGTATGCATATATCATGGACTGAACTTAGACTTGAAATTACATAGGGGATTCATAGTGATACCTTAGGCTTAAGTAGAGTGGAAAAGGTAAGGATATCGCTTTTGCATGTTTGCTTCGGCCTCCCATGTAACACTTTTGACCTGTTGATTCCTCTAAAGGACCTTAACAAAAGCCACATCCTTGTTCCTCAATCTCTTCACTTGCCTATCAAAAATCTGAACCGGTGCCTCTTCATAAGTTAAGTTTTCTTCAACTACCCCTACAACATCAAGAGGCACAGTAGGATTGGGATTACCCACACACTGCCTCAACATAGATACATGAAAGTCCGGATGAAGCAACTATATTTCTCTAGGAAAATCTAACTTGTAAGCCACCTTATCGATCCTTCTCATCACCCTATAAGGCCCCATATATCAAGGGATCAACTTGCCCTTCTTTCCAAAATGGACCACAACCTTCATGGGTTACACTTTCAAATAAACTCAATCATCAACTTCGAATTCAAGCTCCTTTCTCCTCACATCAGCATGAGACTTTTGACGATTTTTTGGGACATCTTCAATCTTTCCCTAATAATCTTATCCTTCTCAAGAGCCTCTATAACCAGATCTGGTCCTAGCAAGGCCACCTCAACAACCTCAAACCACCCAACTGGTGATCTATAATGTCTACCATAAAGAGCCTTAAATGGAGCCATACCAATTCTAGAATGATAGCTATTGTTATAGGAAAACTCAATCAGTGGGAGATGACCATCCCAACTACTTTTAAGCTCTAACACACAATCTCTAAGCATATCCTCAAGGGTTTAGATGGTCCTTTTGGCTTGGCCATCCGTTTGAGAGTGGAAGGTCGTAGAAAGCTTAACTCTAGTACCAAGAACCCTTTGCAAAGATCTCATAAAATATAAAGTAAATTGAGCTCCAAGATCCCCTATGATGGATAAAGGAACACCATGCAATCTCACAAGTCATTAATGTACAACCTAGCATACTCTTCAGCCCCATATGTGATCTTAACTAGTATAAAGTGAGCCATTTTTGTCATGCAGAAAAGAGATGATTCGAACAGGAGAAGGAAAACAATCACCTTCCTATACCAGCTAATCCATTTTAGGCTTAACCAATGTCACAGTCTTATCATTCTAATCCAAGATGGTGAAATTTGGAG
>JAOTQJ010017636.1:0-17235 GCA_025642045.1 Solanum sejunctum | reverse complement strand
GTCCTCTCCTTCTAGCATCCACATATGATTTGTGATGACTTTGGGCTATTTCTAGCCACTGTTGTATTACCTTAACTATTTCAATAGGTTGTTATACTAGATATGGCCCAAGCAAGGTGGTTTCACCCACTTTAAACCATTAAATTGGTGACCTACATTTCCTCCCATGCAAAATTTCATAAGATTCCATCTTAATACTTGTGTGGTGCTATTATTATAGGCAAATTCAATAAGTGGCAAATGGTCCACTCAACAACCTTTAAAGTCCAATGCACAATCTCGCAACATATCTTCAAGTGTCTGAATGGTGTGTACTGCTTCACCATCTGTTTGAGGGTGGAAAGTTGTACTCAAATTCACTTGTGTCCCTAAACTCCTTTGGAAGCACTTCCAAAACTTTTCAGTGAATTGAGCTCCTCGGTCAGATATAATAGAGATTAGGACACCATGTAGCTTGACTATCTCTTTGAGGTATAGCTTGGCATACTCTTCAGCTGTATAATCACTCCTGACTGACAAGAAGTGTGCTGACTTTGTTAGTCTATCAAATATTACCCATATGGAGTCAAACTTTTGAAATGAGCGAGGCAACCCAGCAAAAAAATCTATATTGATCATATCCTACTTCGATATTGGAAGTTCTATACACTGCATATAACCTCCTGGCTTTTGGTATTCTACTTTTACTTGTTGGCAATTTGGACATTGAGCCATGAATTTTGCGAGGTCCTTTTTCATGCATCCGTACCAAAACATTCCCCTCAGTTCATGGTACATCTTAGTTGATCCTGGATGGATGGAATATAAGGAATGATGGGCTTCTTCAATTACCCTCTTTCTTAATCCATTAGTATCTGGCACACCTAACCTATTTTAGAAGTAAATTACTATATTTTGTGTAAGGTCAAAGCCCTTTATCTTACCCTTACTTACCTTTTCCTTAACCTATCATAGAACAGGATAGTCAAACTATTTTTCCTTAACCTCTATTACTAATGAAGATGTTGTTGCATTATGTACAATAACCCCTTCCTTTGGAGTTTCAAGAAGATGAACACCCAAACTAGCAAGCTGACATAGATCCTTAGCCTCTCCTTGATTTACCAAAGCTTGATCACCAGTACTCATGGTTGCCTTATGACTCAGAGTATCAACTACCACATTAGCCTTCCTCGGGTGGTATAGTATATCAACGTCATAATCGTTTATTAGCTCTATCCACCTCCGTTATCTTAAGTTTAGGTCTTTCTGCTTTATGGTGTATTATAGCCTCTTATGATCAATATATATGTCAACGTGAAGCCCATATAAATAGTGGCACCATATTTTCAGAGCAAACACAACTGCTGCTAGCTCAGGATCATGTGTTGGATAGTTTTTCTCATGTGGTCATAGTTGTCTAGATACATATGCAATTACATTATCAAGTTGTGTCAGTACATACCCTAAGCCTACTCCTGAAGCATCATAATACATTGCATACCCCTCGGTGCCTTCTGGAAGTGCTAGCATGGGTGCAGAAGATAGCTTATTTTTCAGCTCCTGGAAGCTCCTTTCACATGCATCATTCTATGGGAACTTGGTTGCCTTATGTGTCAACTTTTTTAGAGTTGTAGAAATAGAAGAAAAATCTTCAACAAACCTCCTGTAATAACCTACCAAACCTAGGAAGCTCTAAACTTCCGTGGGTGTCGTTGGTCTTGGCCAATCTTTCATAGCCTCTATATTTTGTGAATCAACCCTTGTTACCTCATTGGATACAATATGATGCAAAAATGCCACTGATTTTAGTAAAAATTCACATTTAGAAAACTTGGTATGCAACTATCGATGACGAAGAACTTGTAATACTTATCATAAGTGATTTGCATAGTCCTCTTCTGATCTTTAATATACCAAAATGTCATCTATAAATACTATCACGAACACATTCAAGAATGGCTTAAATACCTTGTTAATCAGATTAGTTAAAATAGTTGGTGCATTCATTAGCCCAAATGATATAACAAGAAATTTAAAGTGACCATAGTGTGTTCTGAAAGCAGTCTTAGGTATATCTTTCTCCTTCACCCTCACTTAGTCAAAACCTGACCTCAAATAAATTTTTGAAAAGCATTTGACACTGTGTAACTGATCAAACAAATCGTCAATCCTGGGGAGGGGATATTTATTCTTAATTGTCAATAGTCGATGCACATTCTCAAAGTGCCATAATTTTTGCTTACAAATAATACTAGGTCTTATAAAACCCTTCTCTAATAAGTCTTTTAACTGATCTTTTAATTCACGTAATTCTTTCAGGGACATTCTTTATGGAGGGATGAAAATAGGTTGACTGCCTGGAAGTAAGTTGATACCAAAATCTACTTCTCGTTCTAGAGGTAAGCCTGGAAGTTCTTCAGGAAACAAATCAACAAATTCATTCACTATTGGAACTGATTGAAGAGTTGGTAATTCTGTCTCCATATCCATCACTTTAACTAAATGACATATATAACCCTTAGATATCATCTTTCTAGTCTTATAATAAGAGATAAATTTACTCTTTGGTGCCCCCATATTGCCTTCCTATTCAGGAACCGTCTCATTTGGAAAATGGAAGTATAGTCTCTTAGTTCGACAGTCCATGGTGGCATAGCAAGAAGCTAACCAATCCATACCCATTATAACATCAAATTGCTGCATTTCTAGCTCAATACAGTTAGTCAATGTGTCATGGTCAAAACAATTACTACATAGTCATAATAAACCCTTCTGGCCATAATAGATTCATTGGTTGGTGTGAACACTTCAAATGGTTTGTTCAATAATTTGGGTGTTCTCTTAAGCTTCCCAACAACTAGTGGAGTGATGTATGATAGTGTAGAACCAGGTTCAATTAATGTATATACATTATGTGAAAAGATGGGCAATGTCCCTGTGACCACATCAGGTAAAGCTTCAAAATTTTACCGACTCCCAAGAGCATAAGTGCAATTTTGGACTCCGCTAGAGGTAGCTGACCCTATAACACCTCTATCATGAACCATAGGTGCTTGTTGACACCTACCTAATAGAGGAACTAATGATGATGATGCAACAACTGATCCAGTAGGTTATGCTATATCAGCTATACGTTTCCACGGGCAATCTCTCATCATATGCTCTGGCGTACCATACTAATAACAAGTGTTATCCCAATACGACATACCTGAATGACTTATTCCACACTATTTACAAGGTTATGTAGGGGTCATTACTGGCCTGCTGAATACCCCACTGTCCGGGTGCCTTGCCCTTCAATTCTTAGACCAAATTGATTTTTACTAGACCACTGAAGTGGGGGAGAGCACTAGCTGCAGAGTAGGAGGATAATGGCCTAGGTGGTTTATTACAAAACTGAGGCATAAGATCACCTTAGGATAGTGTAAACTACCTTGTAGACCTGGCCCTCTTAGACTGCGCCCTTTCTAACTCTTGCGTCCTTCTCTTTTGCCTCTAATCCTCTAATTTTTGTCCAAAAGTTTGCATTCTCACTATATCTACGTCTTTGTTCAAGGAAGCAATAGTACAATCTCTAACCAGATACATATCTAATCTATCCATATATCCATGAACTCTATCTACCATAGTAGCAACTACAGTAGGAGCACACTTAGCCAGGGAATTAAATTGAAGGCTATACTCCCTCAATAATCGGACCTTTCTGTCTTTAACCTTGGCCAGCAAATACATAGATTAATAGTTGGACTGCATTTCTTAGATCCTGCACAGTAGCATCAATAGGTGGTTCTTGTGGAATTTCACTACTTTCGGGTTCATCGAGAGCTGGAGAAGTTGGAGATGCATATGACAGACTTCTCTTGAACCTCATCTCATTATTTCAGCTGACTGGGTATACCAACCACCACTTCTACTTCTTTCCCTTTACCTTTGTTTTTCCAAGTTTCTAGCATACTTGTTGTACAAAATAATTTAGGGATTAGACACAATCCACGAGTTGCACTTAGCTCTATGGCAAGATCTAAAGAATTAAAAGAAAGTAAATACTCCTAAATGCCATGTAGCCTCTTGCTTATAAATGTGGTGCACAACATATCGATAAAACAAGACTCTACATACGCATGGCTTTGTAGACTCCCTAAGATGACCGGCACTGATACCACTTATGTCATGCCTAAAATCCCATTAAGACAGATTGGCACCTATTGCCAGTAAGGTCCAACCGAACCAACCTATATCTATGCACTTTCTATACATATTAGGAGGGATTTTTGCATTCAACATGACATTGGGGAAACGGTGTTTAAATTACAAGACATGACCACACTTTAATTTATATAGTACATAAAGCCTCTAGATAAAGAAAAGTATCTGATAGGGGTCGGTACAGGCCTCGCCTTGGCTAACTATACAATACAAAAAAGTTATAAGCTCTAGACACACAAAACTCTAAAGCAACCTGAAGCTTGGCAACAGCAGTTGGATATCCTATACTCCTACTAGGGAGATCTGCTAGCACCTATACCTACAACATGAAATATAGGTCCCCCATAAGGGATGTGAGTATGAGATAATGTACTGAATATGTAAGGTAGGAAATACTATATATAAAGTAACAACTCAAATGAAACTATGCACTGGAGTAGGATAAGAGACCACCCCTTAGTTATACTATGGGATCATGTATTTTATGTTCATTTTATTACTTTACCTTTACTGTAAAATTTGTGCACAAAATGTAATACAAATGACCTAATTAGTGGTAAATCTATATTGGGATCGTCCCTGGTTAGGCTTTTCCTTTAACCCCTTAGGCTACCCTCCATGATAGGATCGACCCTAGCTAGGTGATTCTTCCACCACTTGGGTTACCACCCATCAGTAAGCAATATACTTTATCTTTCAATTACTTTTGAGATGAATCTTAGCCATAATATTGGAGCTGTAGGATAGTACATACAACATATTACACATAAATAATCACAAAATACAACACCATAATGAAAGTAGTAAGTTACACAAATAATGAAATGTGTAGGAGGTAGAAGAACACATGAACTTTATTTAGTAGAATAAACTCATATTTCTTGGTATCCAAGTATGTATGAAGATTTAAGGGTCACTATGTATAGGAGCATATGAATATCTGAAAGAGTGTAGACATGGTTACTAGTTGTGCCGAAGTTGGTAAGTCCCTTTATGTGCCAAGGAGGGATCTATATTTCAAGCAAAATAATATGAAATCAAGTAGCCTTACATACCTCATTCTACGACCTCAGTATTATATCTAGATAATCTTTTCTTCCTAAAAATATTTATATACAATAGATTATGTGATAAACTAGCATTCAAAGCCAATAAATACATCTTCGCAGCCTAATCTCATAAAAAAACATATAAGCAGCAAGCGTATAATTGTAAACCTGAGCATATTCTTTCAACCTTTCCCCCTCTAATCATATTTTCTAATATACATTCTCAAATACATTTCAAATTCAGCCTATTTCAGTGCCATAGCAGTCTTATAATAGCCAACAAAGTATAACACATAACAATTCAACGCAACATACAAATAGGTGGCATAACATTACGCCCCTTTGCCCCTTTGCCCCATTTTGACGTCGGCAATCCCAAGCATGTTCCAATTTTAACCAAACTGTCCTCATAATATCTATGTATAAAAATAGCCTTAAAATATTCTTTGAATAGTACCTAAGCAGTCATGAAGGACGTGAGGCAATAGCCTTCCATCCATCAGCCCATAAGTTCATACTAAGAACACAATTGCGATATCCTATAAGGACTCATTCTTGTCTACAGTAAAAGTGGTACAACAGCTCATTTACATCACTAACAATGTAAAGCTTGTTATAAACATAAGTCCTAATTCATAATTCAGCCAACCAAGAAGAGAAAATCCTTTTGAACAATAACAAAAGTTCATAACAATCCTTAGGATACATGCTGTCCAAAATTTAAGCACAAACATAACTAGCATATACTTTTTTTGTCATGGGATAAGTATAACAAATACATGGATATTTACAATTACCTTAGCATTCAAGGTTCAGGTTTCCTTTAAGAACCCTATAGGGTTGTGTAGGCTGCCTTGTGAAGTGAAATAAACAGAGAAAAATAGTCTTTAGGAAATTTGAAAATTTATTCCGAAGTCAAATGAATTAAGGAGCTGTTTTTGAGCCCTTTTAAAGAGTCTCTTTGGCCGATTTTATTTTGTAATTTTCACCAAATATTAACACATATTAATAATATTGTGATGGAGCAACTTGGTTCTTATAATTGGGCCTAAATGGGTCTCAAAGTTGATGGGCCTTAGCTACCCATTTTCCAAATTCCTCTTCACTTAGTTTGGGCCCAATTAGTTAAGTGGTTTGTGGTGTTCTTAGGTCCTTTTATTATTTATCATGGGCTGAAAATAAAGTTCATTTATGATGGTAAAACATGGGCTAAAGTTATACCCTTAACACATACTTCAATCACAATTGGACTTGGAAAAATTTGACGTAGGGCCTCATCTCTATTTAGCTAGCAAATTTAAGCTAAGCAAGTGGTTGACACACCTACTAGATTCTTAAGTCCTGTAAGCACCTCAACTCTCGCACTTTGTTTAGGTCTGTGATCTCCTCAATTTGACTAAAAACATATAAACATTCGACCCTCGTAAGCATTGGACGCACATATCACCCTATAACATGAGATTCAAGCACTTTTAAAAATAGGCGCTAATGTGAAAAGCCATGTCATGTTTTATTTGCATAGTAATAGTATTGTAAGGTGTGGGGTTTTACAGGTTAGACCCTTATACCCGTAATTTTGACTCCTTGAACAAGAATATGAAGTCAAAATTTTGATATCGCATACGGATTTTGAGATATATGAAACTGAATATTTTGGGCATTTTGAGGCATATTTTCTTGCATTTTTTGCGATCGTTTCAGCAAGGTTGAAGTATTGAATACATAATTTAAGGATGGTTTCTGGTCACTATATTTTCCAAAATATCATGCCACAGCCCCCTAAGCGTACGTTAAAATCCTAAAAGGTCCTGCAGTGATCCTAGTCTAGTTGGTTGAAAGTTCGAGTCATGACTATATGGACAAGCCTATGATATTAGTCATTATGCATGAACATCTCTTGGAAGAGTGAGTGCTCTTGCTTAGTCCTAAGATTATTAAAGTGAAATCATCATTAAGTGTTAAAAAAAGATTTCGTTCTATGAGGGTGCTTACTTTGCATTGCTAGCATTTGAATTTTTAAGTGATTGTCGACTATTGATATTCCTTTGCTAGTCGTAGTTGTATTGTAAGATGCACCAATGTGCTTTGGTTTGCTAAATAACTTTGTAATCTTATTTTAAAATATTGGTGTGGGTTCCTATGTTTGGATTTAGTATTATATTTGCGATTGGGTTGATGTGTAATTCCCTTATTATTAAATACTATATTCACTTTTAAAAAGGTAATCTCTCAAGATAAAACCAACCCCTACTTCATAGCTCTTTGACCTGAGTTTGTGTCGTTGGAGAAATTGGTTTCTTGAATCGTAGAAATGAATAAGGGAGTGGCTCATTTTAGTGGAATTTATTTACTTTTATGCAATTATACATGTTAAAAAAAGCCTTAATAAATAATTATTATGTGTGAACAACATAAATAAGGAAGGAAAAAGAGAAAATTAGGGGCAGACACCTTATTGGACTATTTTTCTTTTAAGATGCTTTTGACATAAAATATATTTTCCCCAAAATAAGTTGATTTCATGACTTTATAAAACCTTATAAACTCTTTCATAACCTTATATTTCATAAACATACACGAAATAAATCAGTTCCTCAGAGCAAAGTAAAGAAATCCCCTATCCTTTGGTAAGTGGTTGAATTCTATCTTTAAATTGCATAGTGTGTAATAATTGTGAAATATCTCATTGTATATAGCTTTGCTTTTATTGTGTAAATATGTTTATGTGTAATCTGAATCTGCTTGTATGGATCGAAAGAAGCCGTGCAACACAGTGAAAGTTCTGGCCAATTTTCTATCTAAGAAGCCTTTTATGTATGGATGTTAGTATTTTAATCATTTTTTTGTTGTGTGAGCTATAATTTGTGATGCTTACTAGTTCTTTAAAACCCCAATACAAGTATCTACAACTCTTATGCCTATTTTAGGACCTAATTTGGTAGTTATGGATTTAAAACAGTGGACGCAAGTTAGGACAAATTTTGTCCAGAGTTTTGACATAGAAATCAATGGGAGTGTGGAGTTAGTGTTTAATTATAAATACTTGTACAAAGGGTATTCTGAAGTGATTCTTGATCTTTACAACCTATATTCATATACTTACAATTATCATGTAGACTAGAAAGCCTAGTTTGTCTATTTACCAATTCAAAATTTAGTTGAGTTGTAAGGCAGTAAAGCTGTAAAGAACAGTGTCATTTGCAGAAATAGGACTCTGTTTTTTGTATTTATCTTATTAGTTTCTACCTACTAAAAGTGGTAGACATTAAAAGAACATGTAGATTAGTATTAAGGAGCCCACACTCTTGTATAATCTTAAGGAAATTTTGAAGAAATAAATATCGTATTGATCCATGACTTGAACTCGGTAGGGTTGGTTGTGTGCTAAAAGGTTCAGATTCGTGTAAAAACTTGTTCTTGTGCCTTGTTACCTGCTGGTACATTTGAATGTTATCTTGGTATCTCAGCTAGGTTATTGTAATTTATCTGGTTGTGTTAATATATTTTTTAACTTGCAAGGAAATTGTCTAATTTGCCCATTTGTATGAATTGCCTGATCACTTGACATCCTTGTGGACTTTGTCACGTTGGTATGCTTCTTGTTCAAATCAATTTCCATCTTGAATGTGACTTTTTTGTTTGTCCTAAGTATGGAAGCAGTCCATTTATATGCATGAACTAGAAAGCCACTCTTAATATGGTTCTTGGTTCTCTTGATAATTGTGTTTTAACCCTTCTTGATACAGGGCTTTAGTCCTTCTTGATACTTGCTAATGTTTGGTGTGACGGCATAAGGTCCGTACTGGGCAAATTTTTTCATTTTAATGTCTAGTAAAAATTGTTCTAGGAACTCTTGATACTTAGATCATTAGCTATCCTACTTGACACTATTAATAAATTTGTTCACTTGGTCTATTTACTGTATTCCAATTGTGTTTCCCTTTAACTTAATTAGGGTAAATTGAGGGATGTAAAGTTGTCTGCTTTTATCTTTTACACCACTAAGCTTCATGCTTAGCGATAGTTGTTTCTATCATAGGGAGTACATGAGATGATGCTTGGGGATGGCCATCGAAGATAAATTTTGGGAGCTATGTAGATGATGACATTTACATCTAAACTGATTCTCCTATTGAATATATTTGTATAAATTTGAAAGGCTAGTGTAAATTGTGGAAGCATGTTTTATAACTTACGTTTTGGCTTCTTTAGTTAAATTTGAGCTGGAGAGCTTGTTTCAATATTAAAATACCAGTTATGTTAAGATGATTGTATGAGATGGAAACTAGTACATTTTATGTCCTTATATTTTAACATTAGTGATACTTTTTAGCGTACTACAACATTATGGGAAATATATAAATATCTATCAAAATAGTGGGTTAAATTACTTGCAAGGCACTTACGCTAAAAACTTCAACTAGAAATCAACTAAACGACCTTTAGAACAAGAACCTATTCCTTTAACTATTTTGAATTCATTACTTAAATATGATTAATATGTCATGTGTTAACTTCTTTGTATGCTAGTAAGTGTTAAGTTACCTTACAACATATAGAAGTGGCATTCTCCCATGACGGTTGCCACATGATGACTGTATGTTTGCTATGTTATCTATACATTGAGTCATCGCCCGAGGACAAGCAACACTTTTAAGTTAGGGTGTTGATCTACTGTCAAAATACAACCCATTTGATGCCTAATACTTCAGATTTTGTGTGATCTCAATGCGACTTTGGTGGTTTTTATATGTTTTTGTGTTTATTTTTATAGGAAAACATGATTTGCATGATTTTGGGAAAGTTATAGACTTTTTTTTCATTTTTTAGGACATTACGAGAGACTTGACAAGTCGTAGAGCCTTCAATGAGTCATAAAGGCAGTTTTGTGAAGATTCCCAGAGTTGCATGAAAGTCTAAAATTCAGCTAAATGAGATCCCTATACGAGTCGTGGAACATTTTACTTGTCATATAGAGTGATTTCGTGAACATATCCAAGGATGGACCAAAAGATACATGTGAAGTATACAAGAAGGCAATACGGGTTATAGATCAAACTACTACTTGTACAGTGGACCTGTAGCAGTGAAGTCCAAGATTCAAGAAGCTGAATATGAAAACCCGAATACGACTCATAAACCTAGTTATGAGTCGTAACTATGATCCATAGAAGATGTCAATCAATTTTTCTAATATTTTTAGGGACTTGTTTGTAAATACTATAAATAGTATAATTAGGTTATTTTTAGTAAGTAGTTGTAGAATAGAATAGAGAACACGAAAATTAGAGTATATTTTAGGGTTGTATTCTTGGAGACTAAATATTGGAGAAGAGAATACATTTGTGGATTCATTGTTCCTTTCAACCTTGTGATTCTCAATACATATTGGGTTACTTGTTCTTCAATCTATTTCGGTAAGAGATTAATTATGTTTTTTTTAAATTCATAGTATCTTCATCTACCCATAACATGAGTAGCTAAACCCACAACTTGGGGTTGTGGGAACCATGAAGATCTAACCAAATAAATTCTGATTATTTGCAATTATTTGAATGGGTATTTACATATATTAATCAATTCTCTTTATATTAAATGTTTATAGTGGTGGCTAATATTAGAACTCACCTAGTGTTATCTTCCCGATCCAGGTGGTAATGAATAGGAAAAGACATTGATTAACAGGATTCGATGATGTCTTCTTGTCTAATAAACCAAACTAGACCAAGGGGAGGTTGACTTGGACTATAGGTAATGGGTTGTATAACACACTATGGAGATAGGCCAAGTTGCATAGTGAAATTTGACCTTCACATTTAACCAAAGGGATGGAAGAACATAAATTACCTTCCTGCATGTGATATTCTAGTTGAGAATTGTGATATTATGGGATGTTAAGTTAGTGAATCACGGGGAACATAATACCCAAGTTGTTCTCCACTATTGATTGTCTTCCATTTTGGTTAGTTTAGTTTAATTTCTCATTATCATTGCACTGCCCCCTCTTGGGAAATTGAGTTAGTTAATACTTGAAAATTTTGGTGAATCTATTTGGAAAGTCTCCATATTCTCTGTGGGATTTCACCATAATCTTGGTTAGGTTTATTACTTTGACAACAATCACTTTTCCTCAAAAGAGAGGTGTAACTTGAGCATGATCAAATGGTGAACCCACAAATATCACTCGGTTTTGCAGCATCCAAAATAACCTACTCAAGACTATGAACTTATTATCTGTCTGTGGTGGTGGCAACACCATAGCTCTAGTCATCTTCATATACATAGGACTCAACCTGTACTGATTCCACTGGTAAGCATTTGGATTAAAATCCTAAGGTTATGGAATTTCCTCTAAGGGAGGTGGGTTCTCATTCCTATCATCATCGTTATTATTTCTATTCAGGTTGCATTGACTGCATTGCTGGTGCTGTGTTAGGCCATTCTTCTTATAGTTTGGTGGATCTCTGGATCAAATAGAGTCAAGGGATTTCCTTGGCTCCGATTGTTTGGCATACATTACTTGTACACCCTGTAAAGACATAGAAACACCAAATGAAAGTAAAATAAATGGAACTAAAGATTAACACTCAAACTACTAATGAATTCACTAAGTCTAGCTATATTCTCTGGCAAAGGCGCTAAAATCGTGACGTCGCCCAAGTTACACCTCATTTTTGTGGGGATAAGGTAGTCGCTGTCAAGATATAGAAATTAACAAAAGTTAAGGTTGATCCCACAGGGAATACGCAGACTCGTAAAAATTCACCAATATGCAATCCAAGTAATTAATCGACTTAATTTGCCAAGAGGTGGGGGTAGGATTTGAAATAATCAATACGAAAATAAAGTAAACTAACTGTCACGAGAGAAAATCAATAATACAGAGCAACTAGCGTATTGTGTTCCCCTTCCCCAACTTAGTATCACCAGATAACCTAATTCTTTTTATTTTATAGCATGCAAGACGGTAATTTAAGTTCACCAAGCCCTTTCGTGAAAGGTGAGAGTTGATTTTCACTATATGACTTGGCTTATCTCCATAGTGTGCATTGCTTAACATAACCTATTAGTCCTAGTACAACCTCCTCTTGGCCCAATTTGGTTGATTAGATAAGAACACATAAATCAAATCATGTTAATTAAACTCTTTTCCTATTCATTGCTACCTTTGTCTAGTCATCAATACTAGGCAGTTTCTAATGTTGGCCACCATCAGAAAATATGCAAAATGGAGAGAGTTAATCAATAAATGCATATACACCTTCCAAGAATTATGAATTATCTAGTTTTACTTTGTTAGTTCTTCGTTGTTCTCACAACCCTAGTTGTGGATTTAACTACTCATGCTATATGTAGATGAATCGATTATGAATTAAGAATATGTAATTAAACACTTACGCAATTGAATTAAGCATGAGAAAATCGAAAGTCAATGACAATCAATAGCTTGAATATCAAATTATACCACAAGTGTTCTCAAAGACTCTCTCACAATTTTCTCTATAAAAATATTGACTTCTCTAAGTACTAGGTCAAGACAAAAAAACACTAGCAAGAACTTATGAAAAATAACCTAAAAAGATCTATATATAGTAATTAAAATTAAATCCTAAAAAAAATTAAGAAAATTGGTTGACATGCCATACAAAAGGTACTTTACGACCTATATGTCTTCTACAGCTCGTAGTTGGGATCTCGTAAACAACTGCTGAAATTTCAGTCTTCACTTCTACGACACCCCTTTATGACTCGTAAAGAGGTTTATAACCTGTAAAGGGGGTTCAGCTAATAACTTTCCTGCAAGTCCATTTCTCTGATCCTCAGGGCATGAAAGGTATTCTATCTCGTAAACTGCTCCATGACTCATTTACATGTTTGTTGACTTCAACTTCAGCAAATAGCCTCTCACTAGAAATCCTCATAAAACCTATTTAAGACTTGTAGAATGCTCTATGACCTATGGAAGGTCTCGTACAGCACCAAAACCAACAACTTCTATAATTTTTCCCAAAATCATGGCCAAGCTATAATTCTGCAAATCTAAACAAAAAAACACACAAAAACCACAAATATCACATTGAGAACACATAAAATCCTAAGTTTTAAGCATCAAAAGTATTGTATTTTGGCAGCACATCAATAGTTAGATGATCATATAATTGAGTACGACCAGGAACCTAAGTGGGTGTCTACTTTATCTGAGCCTATAGTGAAGGCTAACCTTAGCTTCAGTGGCAAATGTTTGCGGATTTGTCCCACAAATGTAAATAATCCCTTGACACGTGACTGTAAGAGAATAGAGCAGAAAATTGAAAAACATAGAATATTGGGGGGGGTTAAGTGTTTATATGAAATGGCTTAAATGTTTTTATTGACATAAAAACACAATTATTATTTGAAGAATTTTAAAAGTTAGGAAATTTTTGGGCGCTTAATGAAATTTTTACAGTTTCCTATTTCTCATATTATATTTAGATTTTGGGATGACTTAATAATTTCTTTAGTGACTAGATTTTGCACCTTCACAATAATATATAGAACTAGGTACGAGAATATAATCTTTTACTAATAAATATACTTTTTGAAACGAGATTATTAACATCCTTAAATGTTGATCTTAAATAATAATTTTTCTTGTAGTGCTAGTTGCCAACATTTTAGCTAGTTACGACTTAAATTGGGCCAGCCTAATTGCGGAGCAGATTCATGGCAGTCTTAAATAGGTCCACCTTAATCCCCTTCCCGTGCTTGATATTTTACCATTGTATAGCAGAGGGAATAGACATACTTCACCATTTGGACACTCAGATTAAGGTTTAGAGGACTTTGGATGCCAGCCTAATAAAGGCTAATGGGAACTCGGTGGCCTTCTGCCAAGTAACATGCCTGAAATGACCCCAAAAAGTGCCATAAAATATGCCTCAGAATGCATAAAATTTTGAACTCCATATATCACAAAATTCGTGTGTGATATCAAAAATCTGACTTCATATTCTTGTTCAGGGGGTTAGAATTATTGGAAAAAGGGTCTAACCCTGATTTAAGAGCAAACGATTAGCAATTTCAACTTTCATAATTTTCTTATCTAGAATTGATCCGTGATAGCAACACGACGAGCAGTTGTCATGGACATGTGTTAATTTGAACTGTACAACAGGTCTCTATCGCAGACTAGATGCAGACCAGTGTATTTTGGTAGCAGTGAGTTCTATCTCGGTCTAAGGCTTTTGGCCATTGGGCCTAAGTGTTCCCAAACATGTTTTTACCTACACGTAGCCTTATTTCACCCTCATATCATCCTAAACAGTCCCCAATACTCAAGACAACATTTAGCCATATTTTCACTCCCAAATTCAAGTTCCAACCTCTTATACTAAGCTAAGGTTTTCCTTCAAGGTTCTTCAAGCTTCAAGACTCCATCTCCAATCTTCACCAAGTTCATTTAGAAGCTAAGGTATGTTAGTTTCCTTTATGGTTCCTTTCACCCATGATACCCAAGCCTCTTTTTATTCAAATTGTATGATTTAAAGTTGATTTAGAAATGGGTCTTGCTTATTATGAAATTCACTCCACACTATCTTAAAGCTATGTGAAATTATGATTGTTTTGCTATGTTTTGCATGATTTCATCTCTATATTTCACAATAGATTTATTGAATGATTTCATCTCTATATTTTATGGTTTTAAACTACCACTAAACACCTTTTAAGTGCTTGATAAAATGTCCAGATGTGGTTTCATGAGGAGTTGAAGATCCAAGGAACAAGATGTGATATGATTAACTATATAATGATGAAATGAGCTTATATATATGATATATTCTACATAAAGTGTTGCATTAGACCATGCCCGATACGAGTAACCTAGTTGAGGGGTTGATGTCTCAACCACTAGCGTGATAGGTGCTATCATCACTAACCTTGATGAGGAATTAATACCTCACACGCTAGCATGATGGGTGCTATCATCACTAACCTTATGAGGGGTTTATACCTCACACAGTAGGGTGATGGGTGCTACCATAACTAACGTTGATGAAGGGTTTGTATCTCACACAATAAGGTTATGGCTGAAAGCATCACTAACCTAGTAGGGGGTTTGTATTTTAAAAATATATGTCACGACCCAACCCAGGGACCATGATTAGTGACGATTGGGCACCCAGACAAACACTAAATTAGATTCCCAACTATAATAGCTAAGGAATCTGTCGAAATTTTGGCAGAGTTTTCTCTATTTTACTGACTAGCCAAACCAACAAACAGCACCCCCAGCATACAGCAAATATCTATACGCATATGTATGCGGGCCGACAAGGTCACCGCTGCAGTAGAACCACCCAACAAAAGTATCATACATATGTAGTCATACCACATGCAATATCCCACACCCACATGTATCCACAGACCTCTACACAAATTAACTGAATCATAGGACGGGACAGGGCCCCATCATACCCTTGAATATACATAAATGCAAAATACAAAATATTTAAGGTAAAAGGAGCACTTCAATGGTAGATAGAGATCCGAAGAAGGTGGCACTCTAGCATGTACATCAATACCTGCGGGCATGAAACGTAGCCCACAAAGGAAGGAGGTCAGTACGAAATACGTATCGAATATCTAAATCGAAAAGTACAAAATGTAAATGAGAGTAATAATCCCAATAAAAATACATGAGTCAAACCTGTATGCAAACGTCAAAATAATTCTTTCTTCTTTTTTTAAATATCAAAGTAATGCATATCGGATGAGAACTATGGTGACCTCTAAACTCGCGCCATACCACAGCATAACACCAGAAATTTCAAATACCCGAAATCTCTAACACAAGTCCTAGCTATAGCACAAGTGAACCGAGGCGAACAGCGGCCTAGCACTCACGTCATAGGATAGGTGATCTGAGGCTAACAACGGCCAAGAACTCACATATCATAATGTGTAGAGGTCATGATGCCCGATAAGTTAGCCGAGGAAAACAGTGGCCAAGAACTCACGTGAGCCGGGGTGAACGAGGCCCATCACCCACATGTATTGATGCCAACATATCCCAATCCCAGTTCCTTATGTCTCCAAACTAAGCAAAGTCGGCCAGTGGGCAAACCGACCCATTGTATCCAACCTACTTCGGAATATATATACATATATATATATAGTTATACCTAAGCACAATAATAATCAACCCGGCAACCAGGAAACGAGACCATAATGGGACGAATAGAGTCATGAGAATCACTTGCATAAAAACTAGTTCCATAAGCTTAGTGATATGCAAAATATTCATTTTTGAACTCAAGAAGCTATTCATTTATGAATATTGTCAAAGTTGGTTAAATTTACACATAAAGATGATTTCAAAGGAACTTACTTAATCCCTATCGTCCACATTACTAGAATAGGCTTCAAAACAATTTTGAAGTGATTTAGAATTTCTATCGAAAGCTGTACGCGTTAGTAATTCCGGAATAATTTGAACCTTTAATTTTCCAAACTATTTAACTTCCAGTCAAAATAACACCATTCATGGATTCTAAAGACTCAAAAAGTTAAGGATGAAGTTAATTTAGCAAAAGTGTGGCAAGAAATGAGCATATATCCCATTTAGGCTTTTCATCGAAAGTTATGGGCATTTGCGCCCTCCAATAAAATACATTCTTTTAACATCTTAAAACATTTTACACTTTTAGAACTTGAGGGCTCGACATACCTAAGAGTCAAAATATAAATACATTTTTATAAAAGTACTAAGAAGCGAACATAGGATATATTGGAACCAAATTGTGAAGGAAAAGGAATTTTTCAAACGTTTGAAGTTGACTAAGCTTAACTAATTCATGCCAAGAGATAGGAATCTTTGCATACCTCGATTTCTTTCTCCAACTAATTCCAACTCAATACCAATCCAATTTATGCTTCCGGATGTCCAACGTCTATACAAATTACAATAACGCCAACGATTAACAACCATATCGGGTCTTAAATCCTAACTTTTTGT
>JAOTQJ010017625.1:0-17237 GCA_025642045.1 Solanum sejunctum | reverse complement strand
ACTTATGGAGTCACCAAATCTTATCTCCAAAGTATCAAATAGCCACGTGGAGGATGATCAAAAGGTGCTCCGATCCCTATATAGTAATATCATGTAGGCATAGAGTATACATTAGTACGTTTGAATGTACTAAGTATGCGGGATGTAATGCAACAAAACATAAGCCAATATAGTCAAAATGCATAATCATAAGCAATAGATCTATAAGCTCAATATTCATGCATGGTCAATGCTCATAATAAGACATGCTTGCAAAATATTCATCTTGCATAATATATATAGCACACATATGTGGGAAGCAACCTCAACTGACATAGACCAAGTAGCTACAACTTGGAATCTAAGGCATGACACCCCCTAGGTAAGGTGGACGGGCATGACACCTCCCAGCTAGGTGTGGTCTACTTGCCAAGGCAAACTAAACATGATAACATGACTAGATGGATCCACTAGTATAGCAAGGGTAATAATCATAATCCTGTGGTGGCACATAGTTTAGAGGCTAATGACTTATATATGGACCCCTTGAGTCAAGCCCCCATCTTAAGCCTCCATCGATGCTAAGTCAAATCCTGCAGAATACTTGAAATAATAATAACTTGTATAACTTGTAAAAAACATAGAAACATGACATGAGTAGCTCTTGAAACATGCTTGACCTCTATTAGTGAGCCTAACTTGCATATGAGAGTAGATCATAATCATACATGAATCCGTGCTTTAACATAAATGGCTCACAAGAGGTGAAAATTATTGAAATAGGGCTTACCTTGATACTTGTAAACTCATAGATACTTTTCATGAATTAAATACATGCTTGAAAGCCCTTAATCATCATATAGTCACTTGACTTATCAATAACTTGAGAATTCTTGTTTTGACATTTTATCAAACGCATGGTGGGTTCATGATGCTTATTATAAATCATGCAATTCAAAAGTAAAATAAGATGAGTAAACTTAATGCAAGTCAACCCACCAACATGTAGTAAAACCCTCATGTAGGGTACCTTAAAATCCATTCAAAAGCTCATGATAGCTCATATTTTTATGCATAGTATCAATAAACAAAACCAATTCATGGTATAAGCTTAAAACAGACAGTCATGTATAATCAATCAATATTTCATTAAACCACATTATAATTTATGTTCATAATCCTTGATAAGAGATACCCATATGTAATACAACTTGAAAACATGCAATTTTCATAAAAAGGGAAGGTTAGGCTCCATGGGTAAAAGGACCCAATGGATGAAACCCACATACCTTAAACTTGGGTTTTCTTGAGATGAGCTTGAAGGAAACTTAGAGATTCAAGTGAATCCTTGAGTTCCATAGTTAAGCTTAAACCTTTGAATTTGGAATGAGATATTTGGTTAAGTCTTGGAAAGGTTTTTGAGAGGGTTTTGAGTGATATAGAGTTGAAAAACAGTTAAGTATGGGTGATTTCACGTTTTAGTGGGCATGGAGCTATGGACCTAATGCCTTTGGGCGCATAGGAAAAAATATGGAAAAAGTTATACTGGTCTACATCTGGTCCCCTATGTGAACCCATCGTGAAGGAAAATTTACACTGCCTGCCCTGGTGCGTCGCGGTCAGGGCGTAGATGCTTTCTGAAAATCAAAAATTAGTGAAAATTATTTTTTTGATATGGGTCCTCTAAAATCTAGATTATACCTATTTCCCACTCAAGTTTGTTCCCTAATCGAGAATACGAAGTTGGATTTTTGATATCACGCATGAATTTTGAGATATATGAAAATTACGATTATGGGCATTCCAAAGCACATTTTTGGGGCATTTCCTGTCGACCTGCCGACCTCTCACTCATGTCGCTGTTAGTATAGGCTGGTTGATAGGTCTCTTCCCCTTAGGAAGATTGACTAAATCATGGCTGCGTAAGATACATAGAACTCCCTCACCAACACCGAGGAGTATCGTCTAAGTAACTTTATTAGCCACATCAACCTATATCGTATCATCTTGTCATGGAGACCTAGGACACGACTCAGCCTATTAGCAATCACCCGAGGCTCCTCATATATAAAATGGGTAGGCTTGCCCCACTCTTTGGGTTGCATACCCTCTAAGAATATAGTCTTCATTCCCTCAACGCACTACCCGTGAGTAATAGAATCTGGTGCTGATAAAGAAGATAGTACGATGGAAGACTCGACAAATACTCTATCCTCGGAGCCCTCCTCAGAACTGGACTCCTCTGCTGATCATGTCATTTAAGGCATGCTACTCCTAGTCTCCTCACTACCTTCCTCTTCAGATTGGGAAGGACTATCAGCCTGAGCCTGAGTACGCACAACTCTGACTACTACTGCTCTAGTCTGTGGTTCCTCAGTCTTCGGGTCTGATGAGACATTGTGCATCTCTAGTGATCCACTCAGCTGAGGGGTCTACTCATCATCAGTAGGCTTATCAATGAGCTTCCTCCTAAAGGCCTCAATCTTTGAGTGATTTCCTTTTGGACCTATCGTACCTGAAACGTAGATGCAAACACACCATGGTTAGCCCCAAGAATCAAGAAATAAAATGCAAAAAGATATTCAAATTAGTTGCAGAAGGGTTCTATAAAAACCCCTTTACGAGTTATAGTGAGCACTACGAGTCTTAAAGTGCTCTCGTAGTCCAGAAGTTTAGAACAATATTAGACACTGGAACAGTCTATGATACCTAGGTATAACTCGTAAAGAGGTTTATGAGTCATAGATTGGGGTCATAAAAAGTTCCAAAGAGTAATTAAAAATCAGTCAAGTGTCTATGAGACCTATCTATGAGTTGTAAAGGGATCTACAACTCGTAGAAGGTCTTGTCTGATGAATACTAAGAGTATTAAGTTTCTAGAATTTTTCATGAGGTACAATTACGACTTATAGATTACTCTACGAGTCGTAGAAGACTCTCATGAATAAGAAATCTCAGATACTTGATTTTTCTAAGTCTATCACACGGACCCTAAGAACATATTCAACACTTAATCAACAACATTGAAGTAAGCATACAAGCACTCACATAATTACAATCTTACACTCATATCCCCAAGCATGAGTTCAAGATATATTCACCCTATCAAAAATGATTAAACATGGAATAACCTAAGTTTCTGACTACCCCATATTCATTCAAACTGGCATGTTCCTAAGTCACCCACCACCAATTCACAATCACAATTGTGCAATAGTATTCAAAAAATCATAGTGAATAATCCAATAGGCATAATCAATAAGCAATCACAAGGCCAAAATACGCCCAATTTTCGAATTCAAATATTCAATTCAATCTGTGGCATTCCTATTTCACATATATAATTGAAATTTAACAAGAGTATCATGGTTAAACAACAAACCCGATCATGATCCTCCACTTAATCTATGAAGAATAAAGCAAATTAATGATTAAAATGAAACCAAAAACTTACCATAAGTAGATGTTAACTTAGAGAAGAAAGAGAGAAGATGAAAGACCAAGAAACCCTAGGTGCTAGAGATCTCGTCAGAAAATGGTCAACGGTGGCTGGAATTCGGTTAGAAAATAGGTGGAAAGGGAGAAAATTAGGGAATTTTCAATCAATTAGGTCAAATAGGGGTCAAAATAATTTGACCCCTCCATTTATACTTTACCAGGTTGATTGTTAAAATTACTAGGCTTGGGTCTTTGAAACCCCAATTATGAGTCATAGATAGATCTATAACTCGTAAGTCCTAGTCTTGTAGACCTCTCCACACTTAGAAAAAATTTAGAAACTTACCTGAGTTCCACGAATGGTATTCACGACTCGTAGTTTGATCTATGAGTCATAAAGTTGGCTCGTGGGTTGGAGTGCTATAATGACCCAAAAAGTGCCCGAAAATGTACCTCGAAAGTGCCCAAAATCATAATTTTCATATATCTCAAAATTCATGTATGATATCAAAAATTTGACTTCATATTTTTGTTTAAGGGGTTATTTTGAGTGGAAAATGGGTCTAACCCCGATTTAAGAGCAAATGATTAACAATTTTAATTTTTCAAGAATGCAAACTCTAGTAAGGTTTGTGCGCCCTTGGTGCAACGCAGCTAGGGCACGTAGATGAAGAAATTTTATTTTCATTATAGGTCTGTGATGTGGACCTGTGTATTTTCCTACATAGTTAATTTTATATGGTCCAAGACTTTTGGGTCTTGGGCCTAAGTGTTCCCAAATGTGAAAATACCTATACTTAACCATTTTCCACGCTTATATCATTCTAAATATTCCCTAATATTTATTCAAACACTTAAGCCAAATATTTTACTCCTAAACTAAAGTCTCAAAACGCTCTCTGGATCATCTCCAATCTTCATCAAGTTCATCTCTAAAGCTAAGGTTCTTTCATCACAATCATATCATAATATCAACATCATAATTGTTTTAATGTCTCAGTACCACTAGTGTCTCAATATCATCAATGTCTCAATATCATCAGTGTCTCAACATCATCACAGTCTCAATGAATAAAACAAATCACAATATAAGTACCATTTCATTTCAACATCGAATTATTTATAAGATCACGTAGATTACAAATTCATATTTAATTCATAACTCAGCATATCACCATATGAACAAGTATTCTATACGAAATGTCATAATCAAGCCTACAATGATACAATTCTACCCCTAAATATTCAATTTCATACACATAGGAGCATACAAGGTTCATTCATACTTAATAAAAAGTTAGAAGTCCACTTACCTCAAATAAAGTCTCAAATCAAGTCGAAATCATCGCTTTCCCCCTTCTATGGTACTCTAAATCACCATAGTCTATTCAAATATGGCATCACAATTACGTAACAAATCTAATGACATAAAAATCAACTAATTTGGAGGGAAAAAAGGCAAAATGATAAAAAATCTCATGCCAAAAAATGTAGCCCAAAGTTGAAAATTAAAACATGAAAATAATTTCAAGGTGATAAGGAGTTCAATGATGAAGACGATTTCAAAAGCGGAGTTAAGATGAGGAAGAAATAAATGATTAAAGTTTGAAAATTAAAATCTGAGAAATCCCCAATTACACAATCAAAATCCCAAAATTAGAAGTTAAAATCATAATTTAATCAATGTAATTCAATGAAATAGGTTAGAAAATAGTTACTCAATCACTTTGCCTTGTAAATCTCGAAATATCTCTTAAGAATGAAGATTGAAGAGTTGAAAATGGTGATTTAAAATAAAACCCGTTGCTTTAGACAAGTCACTATTTTAGGAAACACTAATGTTCCGTGAACACAGAGCTTTATTTGCGATGGTGGAGATTAGAGAGGGGTTAACGCTCCACGAACATGGAGGTTCACTACACTGTACTTCGCAAACACGGTAGCGAGGCCCGCGAAT
This sequence comes from Solanum sejunctum, assembly GCA_025642045.1. Classification (NCBI taxonomy): domain Eukaryota; kingdom Viridiplantae; phylum Streptophyta; class Magnoliopsida; order Solanales; family Solanaceae; genus Solanum; species Solanum sejunctum. The sequence goes on along the minus strand of JAOTQJ010017625.1, from coordinate 11,863 downwards.
GCGGTCTCCTCCATATGAACGCGGTCTCCTACCCATGAACGCGATCTCTATCATTGTGTAATGCCCAACAAAATTATCAAAATGCCTCTAAAATTGAATTTGTGTATGAAGCATCTTCCCAAGCTTGGATGGAAAATCCAAGACCAGATTTGCAATCAGTACAAAAAAATAGGTGGGAGAGTGGTCTCGACCTAATTTTAGAGTAATCGAATCAAAAAATAATTTTTTAATCTGAATATGGAGATAGTGCAGGTGCGTGATGGGGTCGCGATGCGCCCTGGTCACTAGCCCACACTTATAATTTTTTTTCAATTTTTCAATTGAGGTTGAATTTCCAGAAATACATAAGTGAGCGATAGTTCCAAGTCGCAGACCTGTTCCTCCGACTTGTTCCACCCCTTCTAGACTTAATCCATGACATATATAAGTTGTTTTTGGCCTAAAAAGGGTTTCAAAACCTATTTTAAAGTCCCTTACACAAAAATGAAGTAGAAACCTTGAGCGAAGAAGAGGAGAAAGAGATAGGGTTCAATAGATTGAGGCTAAATTCTTGAGGAATTGATTGTCAAACTCGGTACCAGGTATGTAAGGCTACCTAATGTGTTGGATTATGTTAATCTATGCATCCTTTCGCTTACTTGTGTTAAAATCATGAGTATAAATCACATGTCTTAAATTCCACGGTACTTGAGTTTTAGTTTCTAGTATAAAATTGAGTTTCCTGAAATTATTTAAGTCAAATTATGAGTTGCACCATTGTTAACTTGAACTGAAAAAGTATTTCACATGATTGATGCATAAATCGTAACCTTGGTATTTTCCTTGCTTATGGGTTTAATTAAAAATGTGAACCCAACCTATTGAACAAATTAATGTAAACCTATGAAGTATGCTTTCTTGCTTCATGTTTGTTTTCTTGCTTTGTGTGTGCATGTAAAAAGTATCCATCATGTGGTACATGTTGAGCATGCTAACATGATGTCGCTTGACCTTAATTCATAAGGGTCTTACATGATGTGAAGTAGAATCTTGAGTTGCATTGCATGGACGACGGTCCTGAGTTATTCAGTTGTAGAGTAATCCCCAAAGGGAGAAGTGCTTAGTGAAAGGACTTACGCTTTGCACCTGAAGGAGATTCTGCAGTTGGGTACAATGCAAAGCCTTCCATTTCGGTGGGTTGAAAGAGCCATAAAGCACTACTCTTTCTTAGAAAAGCAATGATGAAAAGCTTAAAGATGAATACTTGAATTCAAAAGTGGAATTGTTTAATTGAGTTGAGCTACTGAGAATTGAGTTGACTTTTCTGAGATGAGTCGAAGAGATGAGTTGATTTAATTTCTATGAGCATGGTTTAGTTTTGGAAGGAGTATTAGGCACCAAGTTGGGTGAGGATAGTCATCGCAGAACTGCGTTGCCAGTGCAAGATAGTCGTTTCAGCATAATACTGGCGATCTTGTCCCAAAAGTTAGACGTTCTATTTGGATTCGAGAGAGAGAGGTAGAGTTTGACACGTCCTTTTCCGTGGCAAGTTAAAGATGGGTGATGCAATGATGCCATATTCATTATGCATCACCAAAACTCATAGTGGTGGGAATTATGTTGGTTAATGAAACTTCCAAGCAACACTTAAGTTGAGCATATCTTGGCTTTTGAACTGAGTTGTATTAAACACCGAGTCTATTTTCTGAAGCTTTTTTTCAAACTTAAAAACCTGTATGATTTCTTGAGTTGAATTATGAGATGAAGAGTTGAGTCTTGAGTCGAGTTTGTTGATAGGTTTGAGCTTTATCTATTTACTTTTAGCTTTTTTACATACCAGTACATTCCATATACTAATGACATCTAGACTACATTATTTCATGATGTAGATACGAGAGATAAAGGACTTCAGTAGGCTCACTATTGAGGTTCAGAGTTCCAAGATCCAGAGATTAGCGAACCCTCCTTACTTTTTGGAAGAGCTTGTTCTTATTTTATTCAGTTCTTTATTTGTTGATTTGGGTAGCCATGGCCCATTATAGTATCTTCTAGATGATTAGAGTAAAAGCTTCATAGACCTATAATGGAGTATTATCGACTATTTTATATTCAGTCTTAAATTATTTTGAGAAACTATTTATAATAATTCTATGTTTTCTTTAAATGTTGTCCTTAAGTATTTCTTCTGCTGTTGAGTAAGGTGTGACAATGAGGACAAATGGTTATCTTGAGGACTAACAATAGTCTTTGATTGCCAATTACATCCAGTAAGGATAGGGGTAGTGAAGAGGACTAGGGATCTCTTAAGGAAAATCCTTAAAAAAGTATAGAGTTGAGTATTGAGGGTTAGCCTTATATAGATATGATTATCTTAGCAGTAACTCCTTGAGGCCCAGAGGTAGGCTTGAATGAAATAATAAGATATGGATAGGTAGAGAGTTGAGTAAGGGCCATGAGCTTAAGTTGATGGAGTAGAGTATCGTAAAAAGGGAGCACAATTGAGATGAGGTGCTAAGCTTGACAGTGTCATTAGAATCTTGCATATCACGATGGTCCCATTCTCGATTAGAGTTGATGACCTCCTTCTTGAGTTTGAAAAATGATTGATGAGGTGTTCAAATTATTCGAATTGCTAAAGTTCCGCCGTCCCATTCCTGCCTGCCGATGAGGATACCTAAGGTATAACATACGAACCTTATAGAATAGATTGTAGGATTGTGAATAACTTACAAGGTAACACAAGATAACTTAGAGTTAAGCTTGACTGTGGTAAGAGTATGCAGTAAAACTTAGGCCTTCACGAGAGTTATGAGTTACAGGTGATGATGCCCTCTAACAAGATAAGTTTTCTACTCTTGACTTGATGTTCACTCATGAGTTGGAGTACTTGAGTAGTTTAGTTCTTGAGGTGTATATTCCAGAGTCTGAATAGAGACTCTTGAGATTGATGAGGAGTTGAGAGTTTGATTGATTGAGTGAGTCTTGATAGGAGCTTTTGATTGTTATTCGTGCCTTGATGTCCATCTACATTCATCATTCTAGAATGAATGATCCTAAGCGGGAGATAATGTAATGCCAATAAAATTACTAAAGTGCCCTTAAAATTGAATTATGCGCATAATGTGTCTTCCCCAGCTCGGATGAAAAATTCGAGACCAGATTTGCAATCAAGATAAAAAACTGGGTGGGAGAGTGGTCTCAACCTGATTTTAGAGCAACCAAATCAAAAAATAAATTTTCAATCTAAAGACCGAGATAGTGAGGATGTGCGATGGGGCCACGATGCGCCTTTGTTGTAGACCCATACTTATAATTTTTTAAATTTTTTGATGGAGGTTGAATTTCCTAAAATACATAGGTGCGTGACAGGTTCGCATTGCGTACCTATTCCCCCGACCTGTTCCATCAAATCTCAAAATTTTAAATCTTTTGAAGGGTATACTAGACTTTTCTCCACCCCTTTTAGACTTAATCCAGGACCTATATAGGTCATTTTGGGCCTAAAAAGGGTTTCAAAACCTATTTTAAAGTCCCTTACGCAAAAACTAAGTAGAAAGCTTGAGTCAAGAAGAGGAGAAAAAGCTACGGTTCAACGGATTGAGGTTAAATTCTTGAGGAATTGGTTGTCAAACTCATACCAGGTATGTAAAGGCTACCTAAAGTGTTGGAATAAGGCTACCTAAAGTGTTGGATTATGTTCATCCACGTGTCCCTTCGCTTACTTGAGTTAAAATCATGAGTATAAATCATGTGTCTTAAATGCCATAGTTCTTGAGTTTTAATTTCTCATATAAGATTGAGTTTCTTGAAATTATTTAAGTCAAATTATGAGCTGCACCATTGTTAACTTGAATTATAAAAGCATTTCACATGATTGATGCATGAATCCTAACCTTGGTATTTTCCTTGCTTACGAGTTTCATTGGAATAGTGAACCTAACCTGTTGAACTAAGTAATGTAAACCTGAGAAGTGTGTTTTCTTGCTTTGTGTGTGCATGTAATGAGTATCTATTATGTCGTATATATTGAGCATGCTAATATGATGTCACTTGAACATAATTCATAAGGGTCTGCATGATGTGGAGTAGAGTCTTAAGTTGCATTGCATGGACGATGATCCTGAGTTATTGAGTAATTTGAGTTGAGCTACTGAGAACTGAGTTGAATTGTCTGAGATGAGTCAAAGAGATGAGTTGAGTTAATTTCTGTGAGCATGATTTAGTCTTGGATGGAGTATTGAACACTGAATTAGGTGAGGGGAGTCACCCCAGAACTACGTTATCAGCGTAGGATAGTCAGTTCAGCATATTACTGGCGACTCTTGTCCCAAAAGTTGGACGTTTTATTTGGATTCGAGAGAGAGAGGTAGAGGTTAACACGTCCTTTTCCATGGCAAGTTAAGGATAGGCGATGCAACAGTTCCATATTTGTTGTGCATCACCAAAACATATGGTTGTGGGAGTTATGTCAGTTAGAGAAACTTTCAAGCAACATTGAGTTGAGTATATCCTGGTTTACGAACTGAGTTGCAGTAAATAGTGAGTCTATTTTTCCAAAGAATGATTTCAAACTTAAAAACTTGCATGATTTCTTGAGTTGAGTTATGAGTTGATGAATTGAGTCTTGAGTCGAGTTTGTTGATGGGTTTGAGCTTTATCTATTTACTTTTAGCTTGTTTACATACCAATACATTTCACATACTTATGCCATTTAGCGCTGCATTGTTTCATGATATAGATACAAGAGATAGAGGACTTCAGCAAATGTACCATTGAGGTTCAGAGTTCCAAGATCTAGAGATTGGTGAACCCTCCTTACATTTCAGAGGAGCCTGTTCTTATTTTACTTAGTTCTTTATTTGTTGATTTGGGTAGCCATGGCCTATGATGGTACCTTCTAGATGGTTAGAGTAGAGGCTGCATAGACCTAGAGTGGAGTATTATCGACTATTTTATATTCATCTTGAACTATTTTGAGAAACTATTATAATAATTCTATCTTTTCTTTAAATGTTATCTTTGAGTATTTCTTCCACTATTGAGTAAGATGTAAGATGATGTCAAGTGGTTTGATCAAGGACTAGCAATAGTCTTTGAGTGTCAGCTACATCTAGGGTACCCTCCCGAGGCGGTGACACGTTGCACACCCGCCAAGTGTTTGACAAAATATCTTGATAAGGATTCTTAACCTATTGATAATCTATTGCATGGTTTATGAATCAAGTGACTATATAATGATTAAGGGATTGTATGTATGCATTGAGTTCATAAAAGTATCCATAGTATAGTAAGTTGACCACACCTTGTTCGGAGGTGACATGCCCAATCACCTTGTTGAGGGGGTGACATGCGTTGACCACCTAGTTGGGGGGTGACATGATCGTTCTACCACGTCGAAGGGTATGTACCTTGACCATCAGGAGGTAATATGCCCGTAATTGAAACAAGCTCAAAAAGTGCCCAAAAATGTACCTCGAAATGCCCAAAATTTTGATTTCCTTATATCTAAAAAAATCCATTAGTTATTTCAAAAATCTGACTTCATATTTGTGATCAGGGGATTAAAATTAGGTGAAAAAGAGTCTAACCTTAATTTAAGAGTGAAAGAATAACAATTATAAATTTTTAAGGGATGATTTCTAGTGAGCTGCTCGTGATGCTTCCGCGACGGGCCTTAGGCGTGCTTTAGTACAAATCCCTCTCTGCGTCCTCTCTTCAATGCGGAGATGTGTTTTTCGCCTTGCAGTTTTTCTTGTGTGTCTCAAAATATTCTAAGTATTGAGCCTAAGTTTTTCAAAAGTATTTTTGCCTATACTTAGTCAATTTTCACCCTTATATAATCCTAAACATTTCCCAATGCTCCCAAAAACACTTAGCCATACTTTCACTCTAAATTCCAAGACTTAAAACCCTCATTTGGATTTAAGGATTCTCTTCAAGCTTCAAGTCTCCATTGTCATCCTTTACCAAGAACTTCTCCAAAGCTAAGGTATATGGTGTTGAACCATTAGGTCCTTTCACCCGTGGTGCCTAAGCCTCCTTTGTACTAATATAGCATGATTTAAACTTGGTTTTACATGTGGGTCTTGTATATTGAGAAATTTATTGCATAGTGATTTTAGTTCATGAAAGTATGATTGAATTAACATGTTTTGAGCTCTAAATCTTGGATCATATGTTAGATTTGATAAGGAGTTTTGATGTGAATGTCTTGGGGGTGTTGCAAGGTGTTGATTGATGGTTTTACAATAGATTTCTTGCATGATTTCATCTCTAAATTGCATGATCTTTTATCCCTATTTCACACCCTCAAAGTGTTTGATAAAATGTCCGGATATGATTTCTTGATCAATTAAAGGTCCAAAGCATGAGATATGATATGAATTATGTTATGAGGAAGAAATAAGTTTATGTATATGATTTTTCCTATATGAAACATTGCACTAAAGCTTATGATTAGTTTTATATAAAGTTTTGCATTACACCATGCCCAATCTGGGGGGATAAGTCCCCGAGTAACCATGTGAGGGGTTTATACTCCGCCACCTAGGATGATTGGGGTGTGACTATCATCAACCGAGTTGGGGGTTTATACTCAACAACTATATGAGGGGTTTATACTTTGCTTTCTAGGCTAATGGAGTGTGACCATTGTAAACCATATAAGGGGTTTATACTTCACCACCTAGGATGATGAGGTGCGACCATCATCAACCATGTGAGGGGTTTATACCATACTACCTAGGATGATGGGGTGTCACCATCATCAACCAACCATGGTTGGAAATCTAGCTTAGGGTATTCTTTATATATGATATCTTTTATGAGCATGAGTTACTTAAGCATGTTTTACTTATGCGTTAATCATACATGTCATATTGCTATATCGTACCTATTGCCTATTATTATGCATGTTGATTGCGAAGCTTATTTCTTGTTGTATTACATCCCTTATACTTAGTACATTAAAATGTACTAACGCATACTCTTGCCTACATGATATCACCATGTAGGAATTGGTGCCCAAGTTGATCATCCTCTTCCTTCATGTGGCTAGACGGTGCTATTGCAAGCTTGTTTGTGAGTCCTCCATTTCAGGGACCTTGGTTTATGTTCTTCCTCTTGATTTGTATTGAGACACTTTATTATGTTCTATTGACTATGAGGGTGAGCCTAGTAGTTTTGTCTTGGCCCCCACTCTATCTATGTATTAGAGGTACATGTTGGATATGTTGTGTATTTACGTATGATCTTTGACTCTTGACTCTTGATTATGAGGTTTATTCAAACTTTTCCCTTAGGCCCATTGACCTTATTCTTAATCTGTATATATTTTGTATGCTTTCGCGACCAAGGATGTTTATTGACAAGTTAAGAGGCTTGTTTGGGATTCCTTCAGGTTCCCCATTTGCCATATAACATCTAAACCCTAGGCTTGGGTATTGACAAACTTGGTATGAGAGTAGTAGGTTGATAGATCCTCAGCATCCAACACACCACATCAAATAAAGTCCTATTCATAGTTGTGAAGCGCGCCATGACTATGAATCGGAGGCTATGAGACATTTTAGAAAATGTTTCCCTTCTTCATGTTCCAAGTCATGCTATAGAGTTGTGATAAGTATTTCCCCCTAATGATTGTTTCTTGCTATGATAGATCATGCCAAATACTAGAGAAAAATAGGCCCAAACTCTCGAGGAGCAACCTACCAATGGTGAGCTCCGAGATGCCCTTACTATGCTTGCCCAAGTGGTGGCCAACCAAGTCTACCAAGTAGCCAAGCCCCTCATTCTACTACCCCAGGAGCTATGGTAAGGCACTTCAGAGGATGAGTCCTCCAGTTTTCCATGGGTCAAGGGTGGATGAAGATCCACAAGAGTTTATTGATGAAGTCTACAAAAACTTGTCTATCATGGGTGTTGGTCCAAATAGAAAGGCGGAGTTGGCGGCATACCTACTCAAAGGAGTGGCTCAAATTTGGTTTGATCAATGGAAAGGTAAGAAGGGTAATGGCTATGTGGTGCTTTGGGAGGACTTCAAATTGGCCTTCCTTAATCGATTTTTCTCATTTGAGCTTAGGGAAGTAAAGTTGGTTAAGTTTATAAACTTGAAACAAGGTGGTATGAGTGTGAGGGAGTATGCCCTCAAATTTAATCAACTTTCAAAGTATGCTCTTCACTTGGTGGACGATCCTAGGTCAAGGATGAGTTTGTTAATGGGTCTTTGATTTGATAAGTGGAGAGTGTCGGTCTACCTTGCTAATTGGTGATATGGACTTTTCTCAGTTGATGACCTATGCCGAGCATATGGAAGAAGAAAAGTTGAGAAACTGTGCTTCCACTATATCAACTGTATTTGAACTATTAGATAATCTTAGTCAGTTATAACATCACTGTGCCCATCGTAATTACAGAACAGTATGTTAGATTTTCACCTTGTACGGCTCCTTAGAGGTCACATATAAATCTAAGGGCCCTTTCCTATTCTTTATCTTGATATTTTTGTCATATAGAGTCAAAATCTATCCTAAGATCCCAAATTAGACCAATGGAATTCTGTCTGCTATATTTGAAAATAATAAATAAGTGCTTTTGAATTTGTCTCATCTTTTAAGAATTTTAATTTGGCTTTGTTTATTAATAACCTTATCATTAAATAAAATAAAAAAAAGTGTTTTATAGTAATATCACATATATATTTCAACCTACAGGAGGGGCCATGAGACTAAGAAAGCTCATTTTGAAGGCAAGTTCCACAAGGGTGTTAGACTTCCACAATGCTAAAGTCCTCCTCATGCTATGAATAGAGAATTTGCAAATGACTTCCCTAGGCCTCAAGGTGTTGGTGGCGTGGATCTTATTGAGTTATGCCCTAGATGTGGAAAGAAACATGGAGGTCCATTTTTGAAGGGTTCCAATGCATGCCATAATTGTGGGGATCTTGGCAAGGTCCAAGATATCGTGGCAAGGTCTGGGGTGCTAATGAGGTCCCATTGGGTAGAGGTGGTCATCAAGGTTATGCCCCAAGGGACAATTGATTCTATGCTCTACATGGGAAGGAAGAGGTTGGTGAAGTCCCCGATGTTGTTATCGATATGTTAAAAATCTTTGATCTTGATATATATGCTTTGATTGATCCAGGTGCCACCCTTTGCTTTATTACCCCTTTTGTTGCTAAAATGTTCCATGTTGAGTCAGAGTTGTTGCATGAGTCATATGAGGTGTCTACTCCTATTGGTGCATCTATCGTTGCTAGAATGGTGTATAGAAATTATCTAGTTTGCATCTTGTTTAAAATCCTACCTTGTGATCTTGTTGAATTAGATATGGTTGATTTTGATGTTATTCTTGGGATGGATTGGTTGCATGCCTACTATGCTTCTATTGATTGTAGAACCAATAGGGGCAAGTTTCATTTCCCAAATGAACCCGTCCTTGAATAGAAAAGTCATGATAGTAGTGAGGGGTAGGTTCTTCTCATGCATTATAGCCTATAGGTTGATTTCCAAGGGGTATTTGTATTATCTTGTGAGGGTCAACGATGTGTAGTCCAAAGTCCCTTCCATTGAGTCGGTCCCGACTGTAAATGAGTTTTGTGATGTCTTTCCAAATGGCCTTCCGGATGTCCCTCCCGAAAGGGAGATAGATTTTGACATAGACCTCCTTCTCGACACTTAACCTATCTCCATTCCCCCTTATTATATTGCCTTGGCAGAGTTGAAGGAGTTAAAAGAGCAATTACAAGATTTGTTGGATAAGGGATTTATTAGACCTACCCAATAACCTTGGGGTACACCAGTGTTATTTGTAAAGAAGAAAGATGGGTCACTTAGAATGTGCATTGACTACTGACAACTCAATAGGGTTATTATAAAGAATAGATATCCTCTTCAAATGATTGATGACTTGTTTGACCAATTGCAAGGGGCTAGGTTTTTCTCTAAGATTGATCTTCAGTTTAAGTACCATCAAGTGAGGGTAAGGGAGCTGATGTTCCCTAGACGACCTTCCTGACTAGATATGCACACTACAAATTTTTAGTGATGTCCTTTGGGTTGACTAATGTAGTAGCCATTTTCATGCACCTAATGAATAGGGTCTTTAAACAGTACCTTGATTCTTTTGTTGTGATTTTCAATGATAATATTTTGCTTTATTCCCATTGTAGGGAAGAGCATATGGGCCACTTGAGGGTCATGTTGCAAAGATTGAAATAGGAGAGATTGTATGCTAAATATGACAAGAGTGAATTTTAGTTGAAGGAGGTTGTATTATTATGTCATGTTGTGTCAGTTGATGGTGTAAAAGTAGATCCTAAGAAAACCACTGTGATTAGCAGTTAGCCTAGACCATTGACCCCATCAGACAATAGGAGTTTCTTGAGCCTTGTGGGCTACTATAGAAGGTTTGTAAATGGGTTCTCCTCCATTGCTTCTTCTATGACAAAATTGACTCAAAAGAAAGTGAATTTTGTGTGAACCGATGAATGTGAGAAAAGTTTCCAAACATTGAAAGATAGACTTGTGTCTGCTCTTATATTGTCATTATCAGATGGGCTTGAGGGTTTTGTTGTGTATTGTGATTTATCTAGAGTTTTTTTGGGTTGTGTACTAATGCAAAATCGTAAGGTCATAGCCTATGCTTCTATGCAACTCAAAGTACATGAAAAGAATTACCCCACCAATGATCTGGAATTAGCTGCCGTGGTGTTTGCATTAAAAATTTGGCATCATTATTGGTATGGGGTGTATATTGATGTCTTCACCAATCATAAGAGCCTTCAATATGTCTTTTCACAAAAAGATCTCAACTTGATACAAAAAAGGTGGCTAGAACTCCTTAAGGACTATGACATGAGTATGCATTACCATCTGGGTCATGTGCATTACCATCCAGGTAAGGCAAATGTTGTGGCAGGTGCTTTGAGTTGGGTATCTATGGGTAGCCTAGCTCATGTAGATGTTGGTGATAGGGAGACGGCTAGTGAGGTGCATCGATTGGCTAGATTGGGGGTGAGATTAGAAGATGTAGGTGATGGTGCTGTTGTTGTTGATGGTTCTAAATCTTCTTTGGTTGAGAAGGTGATAGCTAAACAAGATCTAGACTCCTCTTTGCTTGAGTTGAAGGCATTGGTGAAAGATGGCAAGATAGAGGTTTTCTCCTGAGGGGGAGATGGAGCCCTTAAATACCAAGGTAGGTTGTACGTGCCATGTATTGACGGTTTGAGGGAGAGAATTCTTGCTGAAGCCCATAATTCTTCTTATCCTATCCACCCCGGTTCCACTAAGATATATAAAGACTTGAGGGATGTATATTGGTGGGGAGGCATGAAGAGAGACATTGCTAAATGTTTTTCCGATTGCCATTATTGCCAACAAGTCAAGGCCGAACATTAAAAGCCGAGTGGCCTAACCTAAGACATAGAGATTCCTACATGGAAGTGGGAGGTGATTAATATGGACTTTATGATTGGGTTGCCCAAAACTAGAAAAGGTTTTTATTCTATATGGGTTGTGGTTGATAGGATGATGAAAATGACTCACTTTCTACCAGTCAAGTCTAGATATGGGGCTAAGGAGTACGCAAGATTGTACATCCATGAGTTAGTGAGGTTTCATGGGGTTCCTTTATCCATCATACTGGATTATGGTGCATAATTTACTTCACACTTTTGGAGACCTTTTCAAGGGGCCTTGGTGGCAAAGTTAACCTCAGTATGACCTTCCACCCTCAAATGGATGGCCAAGCTAAAAGGATGATTCAAACACTTGAGGATATACTGTTAGACCCCGTAATTAATTTAATCAAAGTAAATCATTCAATTGGAAAAGTTATGACGAACATGGCGTAATTTAAATTAAGTAAGTTCGTGGTGCTTAATTAT
>JAOTQJ010017615.1:0-17237 GCA_025642045.1 Solanum sejunctum | reverse complement strand
TGGACGTGACCATACTTGCATTATTGGGAGCATGATATAGTGTATATAATAATTTTGTTTACCAGCTCCAATTGGATCATTACATTATCCACCACTAAAAATCATATTCATCCTCGAACATAGCGTAAAAGAAAATACCTGGAGTTTTGAAAAGATGAGGATATGTGGTACACATATCGGACTTTGTCTCCCAAGTTGCCTCCTCCGTAGGCCGATGTCGCCACTGAACCGTAACTAAAGCGATTTCCTTAGTCCTGAATCTACGAACTTATCTATCTAGAATGGATATTGGCTCTTCGTCATACATTAAATCTGTACCCAACTCTACGTCATCATAAGAAATAACATGGGATTTGTCTGGTATATATTTTTGAAGCATGGAGATATAGAATACTGTCTAGAGAGCTGACAATCTAGGTGGCAAAGCCAACTCATAATCCACCTCATCTACTCTTCTCATAATCTTAAACGGGCCAACAAACCTCGGGCTAAGCTTACCTTATCTTTTGAACCTCATCATACTTTTCATGGGTGAAACCTTTAATATTACATGATTTCCTAATGCATCAATGATGACTAAGTCGAACCATCCAATAGGTGATCAGTATCTAAACCCGTACAATGCCTCAAATGGTGCCATCTGAATGTTGGAGTGATAACTATTGTTATATGCAAACTTCGCTAAGGGAAGTGTTGATCCCACCGAGCACCAAAATCAATCACATAAGCTCTAAGAATGTCTTACAACACCTGAATAGTCCACTTGGACTGGCTATCGATCTAGGATGAAATGCTGAGCTCGTGTCTAATCATGTACCTAACGCATGCTACAATTCCTTCCAAAAATGAGAGGTGAATACCGAACCTTGATTCGATACAGTAGAGATAGGCACCTCGTGTATCTAACAATCTCACTTATATAGATTTTAGTTAGCTGCTCCGCATTATGGTTAGTCCTTAATGGGATAAAGTGAGTTGATTTAGTCAGTCTATCTACAATCAGACAAACTGAGTCAAACTTACCCAATGTCATAGGTAATCCAGTCACAAAATCCATAGTAATATGCTCCCACTTCCATTTAGGAATGGGCATCCTCTGCATTGAACCTCCTGATTTTTTACGCTCAGCCTTAACCTGCTAGAAATTTAGACACTTAGCCACAAAGTCTACAATGTCCCTTCTCATCCCACACCACCAATAATATTGCTTTAGGTCATGAAACATCTTTGCCAAACCTAGACGAATGGAATACTTAGCATAATGAGCTTATTCCAAGATCAAATGAACCCAATCACCTACCTTAGGTATGCAAATGCAGCTATTAACCCTTAATGCAAATCAATAGAAGCTGACTTAGCTTCACCTCTCAACACTTTATCACGAATCATACATAATTTATCATCGTCAAACTAGTGAGCACGAATCTGATCCAACAATGTAAACCTTGCCTCAATGAATGCCAATACACTATAAGGTGGGGAGACGTTAAGTCTAATCAATTATCTAGCCAAAGTCTGAACCTCCAAAGCTAAAGGCCTATCTCCAGCCCTAATAAATGCCAAACTACACATGCTAGAATCCATCCGTCTTAACGTATCACCCACTATATTAGCCTTGCCAGGGTGATAAGGAATAGAGATATCATAGTCTTTCATCAACTCCGGCTATCTACGTTGTCTCATGTTTAGATTAAGTTGAGAGAAAATATGCTTAAGGCTATGATGATCAGTGTAGATCTGATAATGCACCCTATAGTGTCACCACAATTTCAACACGAGTACTACTACAGCCAACTCAAGATCATGGGTAGCATAGAAACTCATGAACCTTTAGTTGTCATGAAGCATAGGCTATAACCCTCCCTTTTAGCATCAAATCTCCACCTAAGCCTCTACCAGAAGTGTCACAATAGACCACGAAAGGCATGCCCTCTTCATGTAAGGCTAGGATAGGAGCCGATGTCAATATTTCTTTAAGCTTTTGGAAGCTTCCCTCACACTCATCAATACATGAAAATGTTACTTCCTTTTGAGTAAGCCTAGTCATAGGGGCTGCGATAGAAGAGACCCCCTGAAAAAATTGACTGTAATATCTAGCTAGCCCAACAAAACTATGAATTTCAGTCGGTGAGGTGGGACTTACCTAATCACGAACTGCTACAATCTTAGTGGGGTCAACCATAATCCCATCCTTAGTCACCACATGACCTAAGAAAGCTACAAACTCAAGCCAAAATTCATAGTTGGCGAACTTAGCATAAAGCTTCTCTTCACGCAACCTTTGGAGCACGGTTCGCAAGTGACAAACTTGGTCTCCCTCACTCTTAGAGTATAATAGGATGTCATTGATGAACACAATCACAAATGAGTCCAAGCAGGGTGTAAACACTCGGTTCATTAATTCCGTAAAAGCGATGGGGGCATTAGTCAACCTAAATGACATAACTACAAACTCATAGTGACCATATCGAGCGCTAAAAGCAGTCTTTGGGATGTCTAACTCCCAAACCCTCAATTGATGATATCCCAACCTTAAATCAATATTAGAAATACTGAAGCACCCCGTAACTGGTTAAACAGATCATCAATGCATCATAGGGGGTAATTATTCTGGATGATTACCTTGTTTAATTGATGATAGTCAATACACATTCTCATAGTACCATATGTATTTTTCACAAACAACACAAGTGTACCCCAAGGCGACATTAGGCCTAATAAATCCCTTCTTCAATAGATCTTCTAATTAATTCTTTAACTCTCCAGGAGCCATCCGATAAGAGGAAATGGAAATGGGCTTAGTGCCTGATTCCATATCAATAGCGAAGTCAATATCATGCTCTAGGGAAATACTATGCAAGTCGGTAGGAAACACATCTATGAACTCTCTTTCTACCCTTGTGGTCTCTAAAGAATGTGACTTATTAGAAATATCATGTACATGAGCAAGTAAGACAATCACCCATGTTTCGTCATGCGCCGAGCATGAACATAAGAAATCACCCCTTTGAGGTAAAAGCTAGGAGCACCTGTCCATACTAACTTAAGTAAATCCAGACACTCTAAGGTCACAATCTTAGCATAGCAATAAAGGATTGCATGGTAAAAGGACAATCAATCCATTCCCAAAAGAACCATTGACATCCTGAAGGCGCAACATCATGGCAACTCGATAAAAAAATAAAATAAAATAATTTAAAAGAAAAAGTAATTTAATTTTAGAATCGCCACCTAATTTAAGAATAATTAGGAAACCAACTAAATATTACCAAATAGTCTGAGAACCAAAAACTTTGAGTAAGGGTTCAAGTTATTCCGAAGGGAAGGTATTAGCACTCTTCAGAATCCACAACTGTGTCTCCCGCCTGAACTCATTTTTTATAATTTGAGGAAGAGATAGATAATATAACATAAGTATAATAATTACAAAATACACACAACCAATGAAATAAACAATGATATGAGAAACATCCTAGTATTTGTCGAACGTCAATAATATGCACAATAATGGACAAATAAAGAATAAACTAAAATTGTTCCATCTTTTTTATTATCGCGAGGCCTCAAAATCCGATGGATAGATTTGTCATTAGCCAAGTTTAACAAATAATGAACTTAAACTAGAAAATTTGAATTTTAACATGTAACAAATATCAATCTAAACTAAAACATTTTGTCCTTTTGAATGGGAAGGCCTTGAAATCCGATGGGTAGATCTTTCATCACCCAAGTTTAGCAAATAATGAACTTCAACTAGAAACCTTGAACATTAACATATAAAAAAATGAATATAAACTAACTTTTTCCATCTTTTTGAATGGGAAGGCCTCGAAATCTAATGGGTAGATCCTTCATCGGCCGAGTTTAGCAATTAACGAACTTAAACTAGAAAACTTGAATACTAACATGCAAGAAAAATGAATATAAACTAACTTTTTCCATCTTTTTGAATGGAGAGGCCTTGAAATCTGATAGATAGATCCTTCACCAGCCAAGTTTAGCAAATAATAAACTTAAACTACAAAATTTGAATATTAACATATAACAAAAATGAATATAAACTAACTTTTTCCGTCTTTTTGAATGGGGAGACCTCGAAATCCGACAGATAGATCCTTCATTGGCCAAGTTTAGACACAATATAATATAGAATTATTAATAATATAAAAAGAGAAGATAACCGAAATACTAACAGTGGATCAGACATAGTCAAATCAACACTCAAATTAATTGAATTTATCATAAAATTATCCAACAAGACTAAAAGAGCTATGACCAAACAAATACTCACAAACAAATACAATAAAAAAAATTATATAATAATAATGCACTACTAATAAATTAATAGATAACATACAGAAAAACAAAAAATTAATAAATGACCAATATAAGATCACGACAAAGAAAAATAAGGCAATATGAACAGCCCAAATAGTGTAGTTAATCAACTTAAAGTAACAATATCAACACAAATAGATTAACAATAGAAAAATAAGGCAATTAATATACACAAAAGTAAAAGAGAAGGGTCACCATTGTTATCTTCTTCTTCTTTACTGTGCACAACAACAATGCCATTTTGGTGGTTTATCGACTTGCTTAGCTGCTGAGATTATAGGCTGCAGGCGGGAGGTTAGTGTCTTGGAGGTTGTTTAGGGCTGATCCGGAGTGGTTTTAGGTGTGTTTCTAGTGGTTTTGGTAGTTATTTGGTGGCAGAAATGGGGCTGCTTTTTGTGGTTGAAAACAGAGGGGGTTTGTATGAGTTTGGTGGACTATTTTTGGTGATTTTGGTCGGGGTTGTATGGCGGAGAAATGGTGTTTTGGTTGTTGTTTTCTTTGGTGATGAGGTGGTGTTTTGCTAATTAGAACTGGGGTTTTTGCTGGTGTTGTTGCTGACATTTTTAAGGTTTTTTGGGGGTGTTTTCCAGGCGGATTTGGGGTTTGATTTTCATTGGAAATGGAAGATAGGAGCCAGAATAGTGAATATTTTTACTCCGGCAGTGAATTCATCAAAGAAGAAGAGCAACCAGTTGGGAATCTATGGGTTTCGAGTGGTGAAATGGTGTATGTAGATGACGAGTGGAGAAGAAAGGGGATTCTTTGGCGAGGTGAGGGAAAGAGGGAGAGGGGCTGCTAGAGCTCCAGAAAACTCTTCGCCGAAGAAGAAGATGAATAGTGAAACCCAAAAAATATAAAAGTTATTAAATTCTAATCTAAATATTATTAATTCACACCTAATTATAGACACATTTTATGTCAACACCCAATGGGCTAGAAAGATATGGGCCGAAATTATAGGCCAATTAAATATATGCATATAATTTTATCTGGACCAAAAAATGACTTATTATCTATGTTTAAAATTTAAAATTAAACTAATTAAAATTCTAATATTATAAAAATAAGAGTAATCATCAAAAATTAATCTAAAAATCACTCAAAAAGTATTTTGAAGCTAATTAAAAATATGAACATAAAAAGTAAGAATTTTTTGAAGTGTTGGGTCAAAATTGAGTGTCAACAGCAACATCAAAGTCTATCATGTCTAGGAGGATCAAATTAGCCTGGGTCTCCCTACCTGAGATTACCACGATACAATACTGATATACCTAATCCGCCACTAAGAATTCACCTACTGGAATCAAAAAACAAATAGGCACATCGTGAGGTTCACATAAACCATCAATATCAGTAGCAAAATTAGTTGAGACATATGAATAGGTAGATACAGGGTCAAATAATATTGAAGCTGAACGATGACAAACAGGAAAAATACTTGTGATCACAACATTAGATGTTTGTGCCTCAGTTCATCTTGGAATCGCATAACAAACTTGATGCTCATTATTGGCCTGTGCTCTACCATGAGTGCCACCTCGAGCTCCACCCCTACCACCTTTATTACCAACCTTCTTATTTTGGGAAGCACCTCTAGTTGTTGAAGTTGATGTAGAGCAAGTTGTCTGTGCCCCTAATGGAAAAGAAGCAAGAGCATGCTTGGGGCAATCCTTGGCCTTATGACAAAACTCATCACATATGAAACAACCTCTGGGCCCACTAGTATTATCTGCACCCGAAATGGCTGCATGAATTTGTCTCCCCAGGTAACCCTAAACACCCTATCTTTGAGGATTCTTATCATTTGGTGTATGACTTCCAAACTGACCCTGATAGCGAGACCTCTTACTATCACCCTGTCGTACATGCCTGATGCCTTCTATCATCCTAGCATGATTTGTCAATACCTTGGAAGGAACTACCATATAACATAAGAGATGTCGTAGCCTCTTAGAGAAAGCTTGCTAACCCTTTTATAAATTGACGAGTTTGCTCAAACTCAGTAGAAATACTAGACATGGCATAGCGAGATAGCTCATGGAATCCTACTTTATATTAGGACATAGTCGTAGAACCTGTTTCAATCTATCAAACACATCGCGACACCTATCTCAAAGACTATAGGGTACAAATCTCTCAAGAAAGATTGCAGTATACTGCTCCCAACTCATTGTTGGAGCATAAACAGTCCTTCGGGCCACGATTGACCTCCACCACTCTTTAACTATGCCTGTGAACTGATAAGATGTATAAGCTATGTTGTAAGCCTCCAGAATACCCAAATTAAATAGTCTATCCTAACACTCTGTCAGAACGTCATATGCCCCATCCCCAACTGTACCATTAAATTTGGAAGGAGCCAATCCTTCAAAGCTTTTCTACATAGACAATTTCATAGCAGTACTGGCAGAAGCTAGCAGGGATAAAAACCTCGGAGGAGCAATCGAAGGCATGGAAAATGGACTCGAGGTCTGGAATTCCAGACTAGGTCCCTAAACTAGTTGTGAAGGACTAACAAGTATAGGAGGAATTACGATACTTAGAATATTACTAGTAGCAGGGTATCATCTAACGTTGCCAACAATCGAGTCAATAACTCCTGTAATACTAGTGTACTCTTTGAGGTTGCAGGTGGCTGAACTAGATCCTCAGTCTGCTGCTCATAAATTGGATCATTTATGGGTTTAGGTGAAGCCCCTCTGGTTTGTCCTCATTTTGGTGCTGCTCTCCTAGCCCGGCCTTGACCCCTAGCTCTGCCACTACCTCTGCCTCGCCCGTTACCTCACTCTCTCGCTGGGCTTGGACAGTAGGTAAAGACTCATCCTCGGTATTGCTAACTCTAGTCCTAGGCATCTAAGCAGAAACAATAGATTAGAGGCATATAAAACTTGAATACGAACAAATTGGATGAAAGGAATTAATGAAAGGAGGATTCCTAACAAGCATCATGTAGCCTCTCGAAGATGGATACGGATGTCAACTTACTGATCTGAGACTCTACCAGACAACTTACTTTTTAACTCGTGAGATCGGTGAACCTAGGGCTTTGATACAAAACTTGTCACCACACAAAATGGGATTACGACTATGTAACCAATAAATTTCCAAACTCTAATATAAAACACATTTAAAACAAAAAAATTCAATAGAAAAAAACCATATCCCAAAACCTAGTGTCACGAGTGTAAGAAGCACCTAATACATAAATGAATGAACCAAGTATGTTATAGTCTTCGAACAAAATTAAACATCATACAACTAGGATAGAATCTAATGGAAATTTGAAGCCCTAAAGCCTCACCACTAGATCTAGTATGAAACAACTGCAGGAGCAAATCAACTACCGTGTGGTAATCTTGACGAGAATCTGCGGGGGGGAGAAAGAAGTAGGGGTGAGTACAAATAATATTTACCTAGCAGGTTTAACCGACTGGGAATCAGAAATTGAATAAACTATGGAATAATTTACGAGTACTTCCACCTGTAATAGAAAAACAAGTCCGGCATAGGTGCCACCAATTTATATAGAACACCGCGAATAAAGTAAATATGTAATTTCAATTAAGCCAATTTATAATTACCATAAGTAATGTAATGATATGGTATGCAATGCAATGCAAGGTGAAATCAAGGCTATCACACAGCCTGCCATATATAATCTCAATATATATCAACTACCTTACCACATAACTCGTGGTCAAGGACTGATGATAATAATATCCCTGTATCAACTACCTTGCCACCTAAGTGAGCATGGTCAAGGACTCATGATACGAATCACAATGTATCAATTACCTTGCCACCTAAGTGAGCATGGTCAAGGACTCATGATACAAATCACAAGGAATCAACTACCTTACCACCTAAGTGAGCATGGACAAGGACTCATGATACGAATCATCATTCACAACTTTCCAACATATAATGACATGTAGTATGTGGATGCATTCAATCAAAAGACACAATTATGGAAGTAATATTTCTCTCAATAAGTGCAATGATTATCAAAAAATATCTCTAAGTTCGCAGTTATATGTTCACCCTCTTTTATACATGTTGGAATATTATTTTTGTTAAACATTTCTCCATCACGTTTCAAAAATTATCATTTCCCTACTTAGTCATGATTCTCAATATTATGCCCAATGTTATGCCAAAAGTACATATTTTCGGTCATCATTTGTGTCATAATTAATACTTTTACTCATCCTTTTCGAGCATAAATTTTGTGAGTTGTACTAGGTAGTGCAACTAACTTGTAGGATTAATTTGACACGAAAATGAAAAAATTTGAAGCAAAAATGAATTAAAAGTAAAAGATTATAGAAGGAAATTCAAGCAGGTAGCCTAATAGATTAAAATGAATATTATAAAATTTTCTACCTTCCTGCTATATTATAGGAATCTTATTTCTACAATTCAAAGAAAAGGGTATCCTGGTCAGTTAATTCTATACAACTACTTGTCCTGCTATTGCAACTTAATAAACACGTAGTACACTCACAGGCCTATTTTTCTTTCTGATTATCTGTAGTCACGTGGCTGGAAACACATTATTACGTGCGCTTTTCATTGGTTTTCTAGTGGAGTATTATTTATTGCTCTGTATTTTACTTTCTAATATATATATATAGAAGACATCAACAATACTGCACTATTTAGTTGCACAAGGTGTTAAGTGAATTGTACTATATATTTGGTAGGCTCCATTTGTTTCTTTAAGAATATTTTCATATAATGAATTCTAATGAAATTCATGTAGCAAAAGACATGTTATTTTAGTTTCAACTCTACCAGCTTATTTCTTACAAATTAGAAACAGAACAAACTTGGTGAAAGGGGTGATTTAAGATTTTAAATCCCTTCAGGTACAATTTCACATTTTTTTTATTTATTTTTTTTCAGCGTATGATACAATTTCATTGCATAAATTATACATTCAATAACTTAATCTCAATCTCAAAGAAGGATAGGCAAACCTACCTCAATTCCGAAACCGCACTCGAACAATTCTACCTAATGAACAAATATTGAATTAAACCCCCGAAATGATAACTCCCACAAAAGCTAATTGAGATTTTGTAATGAGAATACTGCTTATTACCCCCACTATTTATAGCGAAAAATGAGGTAAATGCTTATACAATTTGGACCCCTTTACCTAACTTTGCCACTAATTGAAATTATTTATTAAAATGGTTACTTTTTCTAACTTCACCACTAACAGAAATTATTTATTAAAATGGTTACTTTTCTTTAACTTTACCACTAATAGAAATTATTTATTATTATTATCGTATCTTTGTTTTAACAAGTGGACGTGACCATACTTGTATTATTGGGAACAAGATATAGTGTATATAATAATTTTATTCGCCACTTTCGATCGGTTCATTACATTATTCACCACTAAAAATTATTTTCGTCCTCAAACATAGGCTAACAGAAAATACCTGGACTTTTGAAAAGATAAGGATATTTGGTACTGATGATGTTCACGCTCCAATAATAAAGCGGACTAAGTTAGCAATAAACCTAACCATAGGTTAAGGTCTAGTCCACAGGGAATACGGAACTTGACTATATAGATTCACTATCAATCATTTCAAGCACCAATTACTAAAATCTCTAAACAGGGGGAGGTAGGGGGAGGGGGATTTGTGATTTAAGAACAAAAACAAAAATAAACACTATGCTAATTATGCAGGAAGACACTCAAATCTAGGGACAACTTGGGAATTGTGTTCCCCATGATTCGTTGACTCAATTACCCTAGACAACATAACTCTAATTGGGAAGTTGCATGCAGGATGGTAACCTAGGTTCAACCATGGTGTGCCAACTAAGCATTACCCTTTTTCCCAGTCAACCTCCCCTTGGTCAGGTTTGGTTGATTAGATTAGAACACATCAATCGAATTCTGTCATCTACTTCCCTTTTCCTATTCGTTATTACCTTGGTCGGGATCGTGATAGTAGGCGGGGTTTGGTGTTGGCCACCACCAACTATCAATCAAAATAAAAGGAAAATAAACAATACATGTAAAACTCCAACCAAAGAAATGTACAAAGTCTAGGTTATTTCAAGTCAAATACTCATGGTTCCCATAACCCCAAGTTGTGGGTGCTTAGGTACTCATGGCTAAGGAAAAATCAACAACAATGAAAATAGATGAGATAGTTGAGAGTTTACACAAAACAATGAAGAGTAAGAACATCACAAGTTGCAAACCACAGGCTGGGATTAACGGAGAATGAGTACAATGTGAGATTTGTGATCCCCAAAAGTGGGTCTTCCCATTAAAAATGAGAATCTACACTAAACCCTAGAAAAACCTTTAGAATATTCAAGAGAGAATATGCTAAGTGTTCTACCAAAAAATTACATGTCTCATATCATTTTTCTAAACCCTATCATTAAGTATTTATACTATTTACAATTTAACCCTAAAAACTAAATAAAAAAATAGTTAGCAGCAGGTATGTCGTGTAGGTACGATTCGTAGGGTGACCTATGAGTCATAATCGGGATCTCGTAGTTAGAACTTGACCTTTTGGACGTGACTGTTATGGCACACTGTTAAGGGTTGTTGCTTTGGCTATGACTTGTAGGCTCCTCTTGTAGTCTAGGCCTTCAGTTCTTGGTCCAAACTTTTAGCTCTCTATTTCTTACTATGACCCTACTTATACGAGTCATAGTGAGACCTATGACTCATAGAGTGGCCTTATATGGCTGACCTCCACTTGGCAGATTTTTGATTTTGCTCATTGTTTCTTCCTATAAGATCATCCTACGACTCGTAGGTTGGGCTACGATTCATAGAATGGCTCGTATGTCCTGCACTTACCAAAAATTTGAAATTTTCTCCCAAAATCATGCCAACCTATATTTTCTTCAATAGCAGCATAAAAATTATAAAAACTCGCATTAAAAACTCACAAAATCCCTTGTTTTAGGCACCAAATGTATTGTATTTTGACAGTACATCAACACCCTCAACTTAGAACTGTTGCTTGTCCTCAAATGACAACTCGTTCTAAGTAGACAATGAGAAACACATAGTATCTACTCTAATGGCATATACATCATTTAACTCCCATTCAGGTACCCAGCTCTCATCTTCAAAGCCTAATTGTAAGGCTACTAAGCAGACCAAAACACTAAGATATATCTGGAAATCCACTATGACAAGTAAACGAGTATCAACAATCCACAATCACTGAATTAGTCATATGCCAATCATGCAGTGCAAATGCACTCACAAAAAAGAAGTCTCTCTTTCTTACTCAAAGTGCATTTAAAATTAAGGGACTGTTGCAAGCATTCTCACTCTCACAAATAAAATTCATGCAAAATAACTAACACCGTAGGCTTGCCTTTATATTCAACTCCAGACTAATGACAAAGTGAATTCGGATCACTTTAGGACTTAATGGCTTGTAACATAGGCTTATGGGGCTTTGGTATGGCATTTTAGGCAAGTAGTGACTAAAAGCTATCCTTGAACCATGTTTATCAACACTCTTAGCTCCATAACTCAATCATTTTCACTAAATCCACACCTATTCTTCTTTTTCAAGCTTTCCCTGGGTGCTTTCTTTCTCTTTTTCAGCTATGCCTTATTTTAAACTCATTTTTTTGTTGTTCTCTTCAATCTAAGGAAACTTTCCTTTTCTTTTTCTCACCCGGTACATGACTTTTTCATTTCTTTCTTTCTTTCCCAACTAACCACCTTATTTTCATTACTTTTCCACAATAAAATCCACCCTCAACTTAGGCTTTTAGCCTAAAGTAAAGGACACAATATCCATTCTCCAAACTAGGGCCACTATTTGTAGTCACCCTCAACTTAGGCTTTTAGTATCAATCAAGATTCACATGTTCAAGGATAGACCAAGGCCAACATCAAGGCATTTCATAAAATAAGACTAAGCTATCTAGGTGTCAAGAAAGAATAGGTACACGAGAAGCTCAAATAATTGGAAAAAAGGATCAACTATCACATTTGGTAGGTCATTTAGGCAAAATTGGACTTCACTAAAAGAAAAATAGCCTAAGATCCTTTCCTAATCCAACCACATCACCAGTCCAGTCTTAGAGTAATAAGACAAGTCCTAAGTCTATACATAATACATAAATTTGGCAGAATAAGCTCACACACCTATGGTATCGCATACACAATCAAGTACAGACTCACTGGTCATGCTTCGAGCATCAACTTGCCTTCTCCTTATTAGAACAAACATTGCTAGATAATCATATACATGATTGTAAAAATAGCCAACATCTCAAAAATAATTTAGGGTGCCAAATTTTTAAAACATTCAAAAAGTATTTCAAGATTGTATATATGCCCAAAAGATAGTAACTATTATATATCAACAAATTATCTACACTACCTAAACATGTCAATTCAATAAAAATTAAAAACATCCACAAGGTAAAAAAACACGGTAAAAAAACCCTTGGGATCAAAAATATGGGGAAGTTATGGACTTGAGGTTGCTCAGACTTCACCCTAATCCATAACTTCCCTACACCTCCCCCTACCCAAAATAAGATACTTTGTCCTCAAAGTACATACATAAAGAAGGGAAAAGGGGCATACCTTGGGTTACCTCATAGGAAGCGCCTGATTTACTATCTTGACACGATGGAAAACTTTTTGTACTCATTCTTCTTCGAGGTCCCACTCTTCCACTATCTTAATTTCTTCCATATCACCTATGTACAGTTTGACCCACTGGCCATTGACTTTGAAGATTTTACCATCCCTGCTTTCTAACTCAATGGCACTGTGACTAAAAGCACATACCACCCTGAAGGGTCCCATCTACTTAGATCTGAGTTTTCCCGGAAACCACTTTAACCAAGAGTTGTAAAGCAACACCATGTCTCCTGGAGCCTATTAACAATTCTCAATTCTGCGATCATACTGAATTTTCATTCTTTGTTTTACAAGGCAGAGCTCTCATATGCTCTCAGTCAGAACTCATCAAGTTCATTAATTTGCATTAGCCTAGATATTGATGCTTCATTCCAATCTAGATTTAGCTTCTTTAGTACCCATAGTACTTTATGCTCAAGTTCATCTGGGAGGTGATAGGCCTTCCCAAATACCAATTGATGTGGAGACATTCCAATTGGTGTTTTGAAGGCTCTGCGGTAAGTCCACAAGGCATCATCCAGCTTTGGAGACCAATTCGTTCGAGTCATATTCAGAGTCTTGGACAAGATTTGCTTTAGCTCTTTATTTGACACTTCCACTTGCCCACTTATTTGGGGATGGTAAGGGGTTGCCTTACAGTGCTTTACACCATCCCTCTCAAGGAGAGCTTTGAACAATCGGTTGGAAAAATAAAAGCCTTGTCACTGATAATTGTTTGAGGTGTGCCAAACCTAGTGAAAATGTTTCATCGTAGGAATCCCATGACATTCTTGCCTTCATTGTTTGGCAAGGCTATAGCTTCTACCTATTTAGAGACATAATCAACAACAACTAAGATATACTTATTTCTATGAGAGCTTACAAAGGGTCCTATAAAATTAATACCCCAGATATCAAACAATTTTATCACCAAAGGATTAAGAGAAAGTTCTTACCTTCGTGAGACACTACCCTCCCTTTGGCATATATCACAAGACTTGACATAATCATGAGCATCCTGATGTATCGATGGCCAATAATATCCATAATGTAATACCTTATAAGTAGTACCAGCTTCACTGTGATAGCCAACCACCAATGATGAGTGGCATACTTCAAGGATGCTCATCATTTCCATCTGTAGAACACATCTACGGATGATTTTGTTAGAACATATACGAAATAAATATGGCTCATCCCAAAAGAATTTCTTCACATCGTGCATGAATTTGTGATATTGGTGGATATTCAAGCCAAGAGGCACTATGTCACTCACTAAATAATTAGCATAGTCTGCAAACTAGGGTATAAGATCATGTGAGGCCGCCAATACCCTTTCATTAGGGAAGGAATCATTGATATCAATACCATCATCAAATTTTACCATAGCTTCATCCTCTAATCTTGTAAGATGGTTGGCTACCTAATTTTCTGAGCCCTTTTTGTCAATCACATCAAAGTTGAATTCTTGCAAGAGGAGTACCCATCTAATTAGTCTTGGTTTTGCATCCTTTTTAGCCATCATATATTTAAGCATTGCATGATTTGTGTGCACTATCACCTTGACTCCCAATAAGTATGACCAAAATTTTTCAAACACAAAAGCTAGTGTGAGCAATTCTTGTTCAGTGACTATATAATTCTTCTGAGCTACATTAAGTGCCTTGCTAGCATAGTAGATAGGATGCAGAATCCTCTCCCTATGCTACCCTAGCACCATACCTAAAGCAACTCGACTTGTATCAGACATTAGATAGGATCCATGAAATGGCGTAGAGAAATGATCTTTCTCTGTGGAAGCACTAAGCATTCTATAATTCATGCACACTCTCCACCCTATGCCTAGTTACATAGGAGTCAACTAATTTTTCTCATTAGGCACCATTGTGATACCCCCTTTTTTTTTGGAACACACTGCACTGGACTAACCCATTCACTGTCAGTGATTGGGTAGATTACTCCTGCATCTAATCACTTGATGATTTCTTTCCGAACAACCTCTTGCATTGGAGGGTTCAACCATCTCTGATATTTGATACTGGACTTATAATATTTGACTAGTTGAATCTTGTGAATATATATCCCTAGAGGTATGCCAATAATATCTGCAATTGTCCACCTAATAGCTCTTTTGAATTGTTTGGGAACTAAGACAAGGGCTTCTACTTGTCCTTCACTTAAGTCAGTTGCAATTATGACTTGCAATGTATTGTTTTCTCCAAAGTATGCATATTTTTGATACGCTAGTAATGCCTTTAACTCTCACTCGATGGGATTTCTATGGACAGTTTCATAGGTAGAGTCTCCCTATTGCTCAAATCTAACTCTAACTTGGTCTGTCATCTAAGCCCAAATGACATTCCAAGAGCATCGACTATCTCTTCATACGCAGGGATGCTTTCACCATTAAAATTCATCATCACAACTGCCAAAGGTTCAACCCCTAGTCTTAACTCAATTGGGATCTCCACCTTATCATCATTACCCATTTCAGTCATTGAGATGACTTGAAACTCACAATTCTTTCTATCTTATTGGCAAACCGGAAACACAACTGCCTCTTCACCAAATCTGAAAGTAAGCAGCCCCTTCTCTATGTAAACCAACATACTACCCATGGCTAAGAAAGGCCTTCCCAAAATGATAGAAACTGCAAAATCAACCTCATAGTCAAGTATAACAAAATCTGCAAGAAATATAATTTTATCTACCTTTACTAGCACATCATACAGTATTCCCATAGGCTTTTTGACTATTCTGTCTGCCATTAGCAATGCATCTTCTAGGGAAAGGGGTGCCCAAACCAACCCTTTTGAAGACGGCAAGGGACATCAAGTTAATGTTAGCTCCTAGTTCACATAATGCTTTGAAAAATACAAGTTCTTCGATAGTGTATGGTATGGTGAAGGCACCTGGGTCTTCACGTTTCTGCACCAATGACTTTGTGATGATGGCACTACAGTGTTGAAAGTTTTGGGAGAGGTCCTGGCTAACTATTTACTTCTTCTTGACTAGATCTTTCACCTATTTTGCATACCTAAGCATCCTCTCAAGAGCTTCAATCAAAGGCATGTCCACTGACAATTTCTTAAGCATTACCAAAAATAACTCAAACCTACCTTCCTCTTTTCTCTTCCTAATCCTTTAGGGAAAAGGTTGGGGGGAGGGGGGGTCTTAGAAAGATTTTATCTTTCTTTGGTTGCTCTATTATGTTGTGTGTTTTGGTTTCTTCATTGACACTCTTCTTATAGTTTTCATCCATAACATCCGACACAGGTGGATCGATGGTGCGTTTATCACTCCTAGTCATGACCACCATTGAATGCCCATCATTCTTTAGATTTTGAACCATATTGCTTGGTAAGGTTCCCTTCTGGTATTGGTTCAAGTGCGAAGAAACTTGCCCAAATTATTGTTCTAATTGTTTAATCGCCGAGGAGTGAGACTCTATTTTTTGGTTGATGCCTGAAATGTCCAATTTCATTCCTTTTAAGGTTTGATATTAGTTCGGCTCTTTTCAACAACTTTTCAAACATCTCTTCAATCCTCGAAGTATTTGGCACGGCATCATGGTTGTGGGGTGGCATATAAGGACTAACAATAACTCAAAAAAATGCGATTATTTTTCCAAATGAATTAATAAATAGTGAGGTTTCCGTGTCTGCTCTGCAACGCAGAGAGAATGCAGAACAAACTTTGCAATTTTTTCAAAATTTTGACAGAATGCCGAATTCGCGAACAAGTGCGATTTAACACTAGTGCGCTTCGCACACTAGTGTAAATCAGGGGCAGTTTTTCTCTTTTAATGAGGAGGGGCAATTCTGTTTACATAACTGGGAAAGCATTGTCCTAGAAAGACCTCCTCAAAGACTGTCCAAGTAGTAATAATAATAATAATAATAATAATAATAATAATAATAATAATAATAATAATAATAATAACAATGATAATTCAGTTAGTAAACAGATATGAATTTTCGTATTGCTTTTAATTAGTCTTTTCCACTATTATGAGTCTTCCAGTGAGTAGTAAACTGGTCAAGTGGGTCGTTGTGGACCAGAAATAATTTTTGAGTACCGACCACATCTAGGATGTAGTCTTGGGGTGTGACATAATAATAATAATAATAACAACAGCAACAATAATAATAATAATAAGGATAACGATGATGATGATAATAATAATAATAATAATAATGATAATAATAATAATAATAATAATAATAATAATAATAATAATAATAATAATAAT
>JAOTQJ010017604.1:0-17240 GCA_025642045.1 Solanum sejunctum | reverse complement strand
AACCAAAACTAGGGGATTTTCAGACTTCACCTAGAGATATAGAAAGAAAGTTATTACAAATTGAATCAAAAGCATAACAAAATTCAACAGTCAGAGGCAATATGAGCTCAACTTGTCAACACCTATGCTTTTCTCATTATCAATCAACTATAAAAACTTAGGGTATCCCAATGGCTCATCAATAGCAACTTAAAGCACTCAAATATAGCAATTATGGCAAGTTATTCGTATCCATATGATGCAACACACAGTCTCACCCTTCACACCTCTTTTCATTATGGCACCAAGTTCAACATATATGAAATGACATACCTGCGACATCGTGTGCTAACAATGGAAGTGAAAAAGAGAGTATTGAAGTAGCCTGTATCAATCCTAATATGTGAAAAGAAAAAGAAATTTAGAAATAAATCTAATAAGTGCTCGGGTGGTGTGTTCTAAATGGAAAGTAGATAGGGAGATTAAAAGTAAAGACAATTAAAGATGAATAAGTTCTTGACGGGGGTCTCTGACTTGATAAGTAAAGAATACTGGCTTACCATACTTATTAATGACATGGAATTATCTTGGTTGATGACATATGTCAAGCAAATAAAAGAAGAAAAGTTGAGGAAGAGAAGGGGGCATGAGGCCAAGAGAGCCCGTTTTGAGGGTAAATTCCAAAAGGGTGCAAGATTTCTTCAAGGCCTACTCATGCTACTAATAGGGGGTTTGCTAATGAATTCCGTAAACCTCAAGGTGTTTGTCGTGTGGATCCTAATGATATGTGCCCTAAATTTGGAAGGAGTCATTGAGGCCCATGTTTGAAGGGTTCTAATGCATGCTATGAATATAGGGAGCTTGGTCACAAGAAGGCGGATTGTCCAAGAAACTATGGCAAGGGCTGAGGTGCAAATATAATTCCATTGGGTACAGCTGGTCCTAAAGGTGGTGCCCCAAGCCACAATTGATTTTATGCTCTACATGGGAGAGAGGCAAGGGGTTGGTGAGGTTTCAGATATTGTTATGGGTGTGTTGAAAATATTTGACTTTAATATATATGATTTGATTAATTCGGCTATCATTCTTTCCTTTGTTACCCCTTTTATTGCTAAAAAGTTCCATGTTGCCCCCAAGTGGTTGCATGAGTCATATGAAGTTTCTATTCCTATCGGTTCCTCTATTGTTGCTAGGAAATTTTATAGAAGTGTCCTATTTGCATTTTGCGTAAGTTGTTGCCTTGTGATCTTGTTGAATTAGACATGATAGATTTTCATATCATTCTTGGGATGGATTGGTTGCATGCCTACTATGCTTCTATTGATTATAGAACCCATAGGGTCAAATTTGAATTCGGTAATGAACCCATCCTTGAGTGGGAAAGTCAAGATGTCATGGTCAAGGGTAGATTCATTTCTTGCATTAAAGATTGTAAGTTGATCTATAAGGGGTGTCTTTACAACCTAGTTAGGGTCAAAGATGTGGAGTCCAAAGTCCCTTCCATAGAGTCGGTTCTAGTTGTAAATGAGTTTCTTGATGTCTTCCAAATAACCTTCTCTGTGTCCCTCCCGATATATTTTGACATAGACCACCTCCTAAATACTCAACCTATCTTTATTCCCCCTTACGTAGGCCCTGGTGAAGTTGAAAGACTTAAAGGAATAATTTAAATATTTGATGAAAAAGGGATTCATTAGACCTAGCCAATCACCTTAGGGTGCTCCAGTGTTGTTTGTGAAAAAGAAGGATGGGTCCCTTAGAATGTGCATTGACTACTGGAAACTCAATAGGGTCACTATCAAGAATAGATATCCTCATCTAAGGATTGATGACTTATTTGACCAATTACAAGGGGCTAGCTTCTTCTCTAAGATTGATCTTCGGTACGGGTATCATCAAGTGAGGGTGAGAGAATGTGATATTCCGAAGATGGCTTTCTAGACTAGATATGGTCATTATGAGTTTATGTGATTTCCTTTCATTTGACTAATGCACCGGCCATCTTCATGAACCTAATGAATAAGGTCTTCAAACCTTAGCTTGATTCCTCTGTTGTGGTCTTCATTGATGATATTTTGATCTATTCACATAGTACATAGGAGCATATGAGGCATTTGAGTATTGTGTTGCAAAGGTTGAGGGAGGAGAAAATATATGCCACATATGACAAGTGTGAATTTTTGTTTGAGGTTGCATTCTTGGATGTGGTATCGGGGGATGGTATAAAGTGGATCCTAAGGAAATCGATGTGATTAGAAATTGGCTTAGACTATTGACCCTATCGGATATTAGGAGCTTCTTAGGCCTAGCAGGTTATTATAGAAGGTTTGTGAATGGGTTCTCCTCCATTACTTCCCCTAGGACAAAATTGACTCAAATGAAGGTCAAGTTTGTGTGGACCGATGAATGTGAGAGAAGCTTTTAAACATTGAAGGACAATCTTGTTTCCGCTCCTATATTGTCACTACTGGATGGTCTTGAGGGATTTATGGTGTATTGTGATACTTCACGGGTTGGTTTGGGTTGTGTGTTGATGCACAATGGTAAGATCATAGATTATGCTTCTAGACAACTCAAGGTATATGAAAGGAACTACCCTACCCATGATCTAGAGTTAGCTGCCGTTGTGTTTACGTTAAAGATTTAGCATCACTACTTGTATGGGGTGCATGTAGATATGTGCACCAATCATAAGAGCCTACAATATGTCTTCACTCAAAAAAATCTCAACTTGAGGCAAAGGAGATGGGTGGAACTTTTTAAAGATTATGATATGAGTGTCCAGTATCATCTTGGTAAGGCAAATGTGGAGGCAGATATGTTGAATAGGGTGTCTATGGGTAGCTTAGCCTATGTTTATTGTGGTGAAAAGGAGATGGCTAGGGAGGTGCATCCATTGGCGATATTAGAGGTTAGATTAGAAGAGGTTGGTGATGGTAGTGTTGTGGTTGTTGATGGGTCTCAGTCTTCTTTGGTTGATTAGGTAATAGCAAAGCAAGATCTTAACTCCTCCTTGCTTGAATTGAAGGCCTTGGTGAAACAGGGTAAAGTAGAGGTTTTCTCCCAAGGGGGAGATGGTGCCCTTAGGTACCAAGGTAGGTTGTGTGTGCCTTGTGTTGATGGTTTGAAGGTAAAGATCCGTGATGAGGCCCATATTTCTTCTTATTCCACCTTGGTTCCACCAAAATGTATAAAGACTTGAGGGATGTGTATTGGTGTGGAGGCATGAAGAGGGATGTTGAAAAATTCATTTCTGGTTGCAATAGTTGCCAACAAGTCAAAGCCGAACATCAAAGGCTGAGTGGCTTAACCCAAGACATAGAGATTCCCACTTGGAATTAGGAGGTGATTAATATGAATTTTGTGGTTAGGTTGCCTAAGACTAGAAAAGGTTTTGATTCCATTTGGATTATAGTTGATAGGATAACAAAATTGTCTCACTTTCTACTTGTTAAGACCACATATGGGGCTGAAGAGTATGCAAGGTTATAAATCCATGAGTTAGTGAAGTTACATGGGGTTCCTTCTTCCATCATATTGGATCATGGTTCACAACTCACTTCACACTTTTGGAAGTCTTTTTAAAGGGGTCTTGGTATAAAAGTTCACCTTAGTACGACCTTTCACCCTCAAAAGGATGGCCAAGCCAAAAGGATAATGCAAACTCTTGAAGATATGCTTAGGGCATGTGTATTGGAGTTGAGGGGTAGTTGGGATGACCATCTTCCTTTGATTGAGTTTGCCTACAACAATATCTACCACTCTAGCATAGGTATGGCTCCTTTTGAGGCTCTTTTTGGGAGATATTGTAGATCACCAGTTGGTTGGTTTGAGGTTCGAGAGGTTACTTTATCGGGAACAGATCTGGTTATAGAGGCTCTTGAGAAGGTTAGGATGATTAGGGAGAGATTGAAGGCAGCGCAAAGCCATCAAAAATCCTATGCCGATGTGAGAAGAAGAGACATTGAATTCAAAGTGGGTGATTGGGTTTATTTGAAGGTTTCTCCAATGAAAGGTGTGGTCTGTTTTGGTAAAAAAATATGGAAGTTGAGTCCAAGATATATTGGTTCTTATGAGGTCTTGAAGAGGGCTTACAAGTTAGCTTACGAATTGAAGTTGCCTAGTGAAATGAATTTGCTTCATCTGGTATTCCATGTCTCTATGTTGAGTGTATTGGTGATCCTAATGCCATTGTGCCTCTTGATGTTGTCGGTGTTGTTGAGGATAACTTGACTTTTGAGGAGACTCTAATTTAGATTTCAGCCCCTATGTCATTCATATGCATTCATGTTTAAGTTGGCAAGTTTATGATGATTTTACACTTAGTTGAGATTTTGAAAATGGTATTTTAAATGTAATGTTGCATTCTTATTGGGGCTGATTTGTTCATGATTACTTTAGTCATGTACATCTCTTTTACATTCGGGGACGAATCTTCCCAAGGGGGAGAGATTGAAATGGCCCTCAAAAATGCACAAAATGTGCCTCAAAATATCTGGAATTTTAAATTTCATATATCTTAAAATTCATGCACGATATCAAAATTTGACTTCATATTCTTGTTCAGGGGATCAAAATTAGGGGGAAAAGGGTCTAACACCGATTTTAGAGTAATCGAATCACAATTTCAAATTTCCAAAATTTCAATTTCTAGAGAGGATCTGCGATGCGTAGCTATCGCAGACATGTGTTAATGTTGCCTCCGCAATAGGTTTGCATCATGGAAATGCGTATTTTATTGCCAGTGATTTCTATCTTGGTCCAAGGCTTTGGGGGCTTGCATCTAAGTGTTCCCAATCATGTTTTTACCTATACTTAGCCTTATTTCACCTTCATATCATCCTAAACATTACCCAATACTCACTCAAACACTTAGACATAATTTCACTCCCAAATTCAAGTCCAAAACCCTCATCCCAAGCTAAGGTTCTCCTTCAAAATTCTTCTTCAATCTTCAAGTTTCCATCTCCAATCTTCACCAAGATTATCTAAGCTAAGGTTTGTGGGTTTCTTTCATGGGTTCCTTTCATCCATGATACCTAAGCCTCCTTTTAATCAAATTTCATGATTTAAAGTTGATTTACAAATGGGTCCTGCTTATTATGAAGTTTACTGCATAATATGTTAATGCTATAAAGATTTGACAGTTTTGCTAAGTTTTGAGCTATAAGTATTAGATCTATTGCAAGATTTGATAAGGGGTTTTAAAGTATATTGCTTGAGGGTGTTTCAAAGTGTTGAGTAATTGTTTTAAAATGGATTTTCTTGCATGATTTCATCTCTATATTTCATGATTTTACACTAGCATTACACACCCTCTAAGTATTTGATAAAATTTTTGGACGTGGTTTCTTGAGGAGTTGAAGGATCAAAGCATGATATATGATATGAATGACTTTATGATGATGAAAAGAGTTTTTTCATATGATATAGTCTATATAAATTGTTGTATTAGACCATATAACTGATCCGGGGGATAAGAGCCCCAGGTAACCGAGGTGGGTGTTTGTAATCATCAACCATGTGAGGGGTTTGTACTTCACTACTGTGGTGATAAGGTGTGATTATCACAACCATGTGAGGGATTTGTACCACACCACTAAGGTGATGAGGTGAAACCATCATCAACCACCAAGGGATTTGTACCTTGTAAAGCTACTTGGTCTTTTCTAAACATATGATATCCTAGATGAACATGAGTTACTCAAGCATGTTTTACTTATGCATTGATCATACATGCCATATTGTTATATGATGTCTATTGTGCATTTTGATTATGGTGTCCATCTCTTGTTGCATTGCATCCTTCATACCTTGTACATTCAAATGTACTAACGCATACTCTTGTCTACATGATATCACCATGTAGGAAACGACGCCCAAGTTGATCATCCTCCTTCAAGTTGATTGTCCTCCTCCACGTGGTCTACTTGTTAAGGTAAACCTAACATGATAATATGAAATAGATGGATCCACCAGTAAAGCCCATTAGGGAATTAATATCATCCTATGGTAGCACATAGTTGAGAAACTAAAGACTTTATATACCCGTTGAGTCGAGCCCCCATCTTAAGTCTTAATTGGTGCTAAGTCTAATCCACGAAATAATTGAAATAATCATACTTTAATCATAGCATGAATAACTTGTACATGATAACTTGACATGTGTAGCTCATTACCTGCTTGACCTCTTCCAGTGAGCTTACTTAAAATTGATTATGAGGGTAAAATAATAATCATGCTTGACCCCTCAACTTGTCATGAATAACTCATAAGAGGACAAAATCTTGAAATAGTGCTTAATTTGTCACTTGTAAAATTATAAATACTTTTCATGAATTCAATATATGCTTGAAAGATCTTAATCATCATGAAATCACTTGACTTCTAAATCATGTATAGTTCATCAACAACTTGATAATTCTTGTCATGTAATTTCATAAAACACATGGTGTGTTCATGACACTTATTCAAAATCATGCAACTCAAGAGTAAAACAAGAAGAGTAAACTCAATTTAAATCAACCCACCAATATTAGTAAAAAAACCCTTATTTAGGGTATTTTGAATTAATCTTAAAATTCATAATAGTTCATAGTTTTGATAGTTCACATCATGCATAACATCAATAGATTTAAATCAACTCATGGTATGAGATTAAAATAGACACTCATGCATAATCAATCAATACTTAATAAACCCTAACATAATTTATGCTTATAATTCATGATAAGAGTTACCCATAAGTAATATAACTTGAAATTATGCAATTTTCATAAAAGGGAAGGTTGGGATCCATGGGTAAAAGGATCCATGGATAAAGACCCTCCTACATTATAACTTGAATTTCTTGGAATGAGCTTAAAGGAGACTTGAAGCTTGAGATGGGTTCTTGAGTTCCAAAATTTAGTTTGAAATCCTTGAATTTGAATGAGAGATTTGATAAAGTCTTGGCGAGATTTTAGAGAGTGTTTGTGAGTTCTCGAGTTGAAAAATGGCTAAGTATAGAAAATTTCAAGTTTAAATGGGCATTGTGTTATGAACCCAATAACTTTAAACTACGTTGGAAAAATAGGGCATGAAATACACTAGTTCGTGCCCCAGGCGCAACACGGACCAGTCATAGAGGCAATAATTGCACTAGTCTGCGCCCCAAGCGCATCGCGGCCTAGGCGCGCACAACAACTAAAATTCATAAAATTAGAAAAAAATTATTTTACGCTGTGGGTCATCTAAAATATAGCTTATACCCATTTTCCGCTCAATTTTACCCCCTGATCAAGAATATGAAGTTATATTTCTAAAATTAAGCATGAATTTTGAGATATATAGAAATTACGATTATGGGCCAATCTGAAGCACATAAAGGGTGTTTCGTGGAACATCTAGAACCATCACACCACCATTTTTAATTGTTATCCAACCCAACTCCCAACCTTTCAAATCTATGTACTTCCTTTGCCAACTCATTCTCATTGTTGAAGTGGGCTACACTTTCCATGGATACTCTACTTAGTGCATCGACAACAATATTGGCTTTGCCCATGTGATAATACACACTCATGTCATATTATTTAAGGAGTTCTAACCACTTTCTTGCCTCAAAATGAGATCTCTTTGGGCGAATACATATTGGAGGCTTTTCCAATCTGTGAAGACATAAACATGTACCCCATACAAGTAATGACACTATAATTCAAAGCAAACACTATGGATACTAGCTCAAGATCATGGGTAGGGTAATTATGATCATGCGTCTTTAGTTTCCTAGAAGTGTAGGCAATGACCTTGCCACCTTGCATTGACAAGTACCCCAATCTGATCTTTGAAGCATCATAATAGATAACAAATCCTTCTATCCCTTCTAGTAGAGTTAAGATAGGAGTAGATGTAAGCTTTTCTTTTAATGTTAGAAAACTTTTCTCACATTTGTCTGTCCGAAGGAACTGCACCTTCTCTTGTGTAAATTTCGTTAAAGGAGATGCAAACAAGGATAACCCCCTCTACGAATCTCTGGTATTAGCCTGCTAAACCCAAGAGACACCTAATGTCCGTTGGAGCCATAGGCTTAGGCCAATTTCTCACCACTTCTATCTTTTTAGGATCTACCTTGATTCCATCATCTAACACTACATACCGAGGGAATGCGACTTCTTTCAACAAAAATTCACATTTGTGAAATTTAGCAAACAACCATTCTTCCCTTAAGGTTTGCAACACTAACCTCAAATGCTTGATTTTTTCTTCCTCACTCCAAGAATAGCTCAAGATGTCATCAATGAAAACTAGAATGAGCCTGTCAAGGTAGGGTTTAAATACTCTATTTATGAGATCTATAAAAATTGTCGGTCCATTAGTTAGACCAAAATACATCACCACAATTCAAAATGACCATAACTTATCCAGAAAGCTATTTTGGAAATGTCACACTCCCTTACCCTCAAATGATGGTATACGGACCTAAGGTAAATCTTTGACAAGTGACTATCCCTTTGCAATTTATCAAATAAATCATCTATTCTTGGTAGGGGGTACTTGCTCTTTATGGTGGCTTTGTTAGTTTTCAGTAGTTGATGCACTTTCTAAGTGAGTCATCTTTCTTCCTCACAAACAATACTAATGCACTCCAAAATGACTTGCTAGGCCTAATGTAACCTTTCTCATATAATCCCTTAAATTTATCCTTTAATTCGTTCAATTTCATTGGATCAATACAATAGGGAGAAATAGAGATAGGTTGAGTATCGAAGAATAGGTCTATACCAAAATCTATTTACCTTTTAGGAGGGATACTGGGAAGTTCAACGAGGAAGACATCAGAAAATGCATTGACTACTATGACCCACTTAATAGAAGGAACTTTGGACTCAACATCCCTAACCCTCACAAGATATAAATACAATCCTTTAGCAATCAATTCCCATGCTTTAAGACAAGAGATGAGCATACTCTTGACCCCTGAATTATGACCTTACCACTCAAGGATTGGTTTATTATGAAATTGGAACCTAACCTTGCAAGTCTTACAATCAATTGAGGCATGACATGCAAGTAACCAATGCATTCCAAAAATAACGCCAAAGTTTACCCTGTCAAATTCAACAAAATTACAAGGCAAGACTTTATGCAAAATGGACACGGGATAACCCCTATCGACTCTTCTAGCGACAATGAACTCACTAATAGGAGTAGACACCCAAAAAGGCTCACATAACATTTCATGACATACAACGCAAATAGGGTAAAGAAAGATAATGTGGCATTAGGATCTAACATGGCATTCACATAGTAATCATAAAGCTTTAACATACTGGTGACAACATTAGGTGCCTCATCAATTTATTGCCTCCAATGAAGAACTGGTTATTGTATGGACCACCTCCTTGTTTACTCCCTTGTGGTTCTTGACCTTTATGAGCACCATGTCCTTGAGGATGACCATATCTACCTTTGCTCAGAACACTTTGACAATTTGCAAGTTTGTGTCCTAGGTTGCCATACCCGCAGCATACATTTATATACTTTAAACACTTACTTTGATGATTCCTTCCATATTTTAGGCTCCTAGAGATAGCCTTCCACTATCACCAGCTTGAGCTTTTGGATTTGGCACCCTATTAGTGGTAAATCCATGGTGTTGGACATTTCACTTGGTGATGTGCTGCCAAATACAACACTTTTAATGTTCTTAACGTAGAATTTTGTGTCTTCCCTAATTGATATTAGTAGATTTGATATGTTTCTATGTTGATTTTACAAGATTACCAGAGTAGGGGAGTTTTTGTGCTGATTTATACAAGTTATAGCTTTTTGAGTTTTTACATGACCGTCTACAGTCCATGGCTTGATCCACAAGTTGTAGATGGATTTCATAGTCCTATAGTAGTGAGGGCCTGCTTTTATAAAGTTGAATCTATGAGTTTCTAAGATGGGTCGTGGTTTGTTTGACGACCTATAAACTAGTTCGTGACTTGAGGCCTAGAGAATATGCATAGTTTTTGTAACATAACATGACGAAGGCACTTATAGTTCATAAATCCATTTATTGTACATAGGAAATGATTAGTACAATGATGGCAGGTTTTGAGGGTGAAAGTTATGACACCAATCCACAAGTCGTAAATACTTATATGTTTTATAACTCAGCTCGTGGATGGCCCTGATTCCAATTTTCCTAATCAGTTTAGTATTCAGATTTTTTTTTATTATAAATAGTGTTGTTAGGTATTTTTTTGATGTATAGAACTACAGACTTCATATTATCACTTAATTTAGTTTTTTCTTAGAGATTTTGAGAAGACAACTTTTGTATTTACATTTAGATTTTGATATTGTGATTTACATGAAGATATTGGATTTTTTTATCCTTCAATTATTCATTGTGAGGGTTTAATTATGAAAATTCATAACATTGTTTCTTTATCTTCAAAGAGCATGAGTAGCAAAAATCCACAACTAGGGTTGTGGGAATAATGAAGAACTAACAAAGTAAAAAACCAAAGAATTTGTAATCCTTAAAAAATATGCAAGCATGTATTGTTTATTTTTTTGTTTTTAATGTTTTTAACATATGGCTAATATTAGAACTCGCCTTATTCTTCTTATTGGTCAAAGGGGGTAATGAATGAAAAAGGGGTAATAATATTATTCGACATGAGCACACTAGTCTAATCAACTTGAATGACCCACAACCATCTACACAATGTTGCCTTCAACTGTAAGAGCATAATGGGGAATCAAAATCTATCCATGGATACTGTCGGGCTTTGTTTCTTTCTATTAGCTCTTACCAGTGAAGCAACAGTATGGTTATCTTCCCTTTAACTCTATTCACTACATGGGCTAAAATGTAGAGAGCATTTCTGAAGAGGTATTTTCCCAAGTCAAAGAAGTTGAAGCTAACAGACCAGATAAATAACTTTGAGCAATTTTCTATTGATTCCATAATCGCTACATGGGAGCGGATTACTAAGTTGTTACATGGGAGCGGACCACTAAGTTGTTGAGAAGTATTCTAGACCACAAGTTCACTAATGAGTCACTAGTGGAAATCTTTTATCGGGTGTTAGATAATAATTGCAAAGTAGCGGCTGATAACATAATTAGAGGACCATTTCTGGATTTCACTTTAACAGATATAGCTCAGGGACTAAGGAGTGGCAAGATGAACTATGTGTGGGGCACAAGGGAGGAACTGAAAACAAAAAGCTCTTTCATAATAGGTACAAATTTGGTGCATGCCAAATTCAGTAAGGAAGTGTTATAAGGGTTAGCTTGGATTAGTAAAGTTGGGTTGCTGTTCAAGAAAAAACAGGAGTGGCTGATTGTAGTCGATCATCAGCCACCAAGAGCACTTTATGAGGTGACACTTGTATTGTGATAGACCAGATAGGTGGTTTCTAGGCCAATGCCAAAGGTTCCACTAAGGATTATTGGCGCCAAGGTCAAAGGAACCAAGGTCAGAACTTTAACAGGGATAATTTATACAAGGACAACAATCAAGATGGATACTATGACAGAAATAAAACAAAAGACCAATATGGTGAATGGGTTTATAGAGATAAGTATAGAAGTTGTCCATTTGTGCCACCATACAATTATGATTCTGGGGCTGGTAGTTCATACATTGAGAAGATATTTGACAAGTTGTTGAAGAAAGTAAATGTGCAATATGAGATTATGAAGGGGATGAAAGGTGACCTATACAATATTAATCAGAAAATGGAGTCTCATTCATTGTTGTTAATTAGTTAGAGTAGCAATTTTGTCAAATGTCAGCACAGTTGAATCAGCTCCAAAGGCCACATTGTCAAGCAA
Organism: Solanum sejunctum; assembly: GCA_025642045.1. Taxonomy (NCBI): domain Eukaryota; kingdom Viridiplantae; phylum Streptophyta; class Magnoliopsida; order Solanales; family Solanaceae; genus Solanum; species Solanum sejunctum. The sequence continues at coordinate 5,444 of JAOTQJ010017604.1, read as the reverse complement.
CATAATGCAAAATCCAAAGAATGATGGACAATACATGGCAGTGACTACATAAGGTGGTGTGTAGACAATTGACCCACCAATGCCGATCGTTGATAATGTAGTTCATGAGGAGATAGTAGAGAGTAAAGATACCGAGACTGGAGGTGACAAGGCCAAGAATATAGTGATTGATGAATTGGTGACACCAAGAAACTTGAATCCCATACCAAGGCCTCCACCACCTTTCCCTCAGAGGCTTAAAAAGAATAACAAGGAGGGGAAGTTTCAAAATTTCATCTCTATGTTGAAGCAGTTGTCTATTATCTCCCACTTATTAATGCATTAGACAAAATGCCCATATATGCCAAGTTTTTGAAGGATCTATTGACTAAGAAGAGGAAGATGAGTCAAGACCTTTCTCATAACCTTCACCATTAGGAGCTATTACGATGAGGCCATTAGTGTTAAAGAAGGAGGATCCCAGAGCATTGACCATATGTTGCACCATTGTAGTGTTCAATTTTGCAAAGGTTTTATGTGACATAGGAGCCAATATGAACTTAATGCCTCTTACAATATTCAAGTAGTTGGGTTTGGGAGGCCCCACATTGATTGCAATAAGATTATTGATGGTAGATAGAACAGTGAAGAAGCCTATGAGGATACTTTATGATGTTCTAGTAAGAGTCAAAAATTTCATATTCTCCATAGACTTCATGATCCTAGATTATGAAGTTGACTTTGACAGCCTAATCATTTTGAGTAGACCTTTCCTAGCCATTGGATAAGCACTAGCAGACAGAGAGTTAGACTACACAAGTTTAGGTTGAACAACAAAGAGAGCATCCTTGATATTTGCCAGTCCACGTAAAGACCCAATGATTGGAAAGTTGTCTCTGTTATTGAAAGCATTGATGAAGAGCAACCTTAGGTACCAATTGAGGAAAGGTTAGGTATCGAAACTCTTGAGGTGGTATTGCTGAATTTTAAGAGTGATAGTATCCCAGACAATAATGAGACCTTTAAGGCCGTTGGAGAACATGGGTTTCATAGACACCAACTCAAGATTAAATTAGAACTGGAAAATCACGAGTCACCACCTACTAGACCATCCATTAAGGAGCCATTTATATTGGAGTTAAAGGCTCTTCCAACCCACCTGGTTCATGTGTTTTTGTGAACTTAAACTACTTTGCCTATGATTATTGTTGTAGATCTTAATGAAATAGGTGGAGGTGTTGATTTTGGTTCTCAAAAATTTTGAAAGGGCTATTTGATAGACGATTATAGACATCTATGGCATCCCACTTGCATACGTACTCATAAGATTCAACTTGTCAATGACTATAAGCTAAGTATTAATCACAAAAGATATCTCAACTCACCAATGTAGGTGGTTGTGAGCAAAGGGATAACTAAGTGGTTAGACACATGTGTGATATTCGATAGCTAACAGTGAATGAGTGAGTCTAGTCCACTGTGTTTCAAAGGCAAGAGGTATCACTATTGTTCCTAATGCTAGCAATAAGTTGATTCCCATGAGACAAGTCTTAGGTTGGATGATTTGCATAGACTATCACAAACTCAATGTGTTTACAAAGAAGGATCACTTCCCTAGGTCGTTTATAGACTAGATGCTAGATAGCTTGGCAGGTAAAGGTTGGTACTATTTTCTTGATGGTTATTCAGGTTATAATTAGATTTCTATTGCTCCAAAGGACCAAGAGAAGATGACCTTTACATGTCCTTATGACACCTTTGCATTGAAGAGGATGTCACTTGAATTGTGTAATTCATAAGCTACATTCCAGTGATGTATAATATCTATCTTCTCAAATTATGTGGATGATACAATCGAAGTATTTATGTATTACTTCAGCATGGTAGGAAATTTATTTGAAGAATGGCTGAGGCATTTGCATGATGTGCTAAAGCGATACGAGGAGTGTCACCTTTTGTTGAATTGGGAAAACTGTTACTTCATGGTAAAGGATGCTATTGTGTTGTGACATAGGATCTCCATCAAAGGTATTCATAGAGGTAAGGTTGAGGTCATAGAGAATCTCCCTCCATCTATCTCTATAAAAGGTGTGAGGCGTTTCTTGGGTCATACTAGTTTCTACAGATGGTTGACAAAGGGCTTCTTAAAGATTGCACATCCCTTGTGCAATCTACTTGAGAAGGATGTTAAGTTCATGTTTAATTATACATGTTTGAAGGCATGCAAAGGGTTTAAATAGAGGTTGATATCAGCGACTATCATTGTTGCTCCCAATTGGACTCTACCCTTTGAGATTATATGTAATGCAAGTGGTATAACACTTGGTTTAGTGTTGGGACAGCGCAGAGAGAAGATACCGCATACCATTTATTATGCCAACAAAACCCTCAATGCAGCATAGAAAAATTACACTGTCACTGAGTAGGAGTTACTTGTAGTGGTCTTTGCATTCGATAAGTAAAGATCATATCTTTTGGGGAACCAAAGCCAGTGTACAAATTAATCAGTTGGCATAGTGGTACTTGATGGCAATGAAGGATGCTAAACCAAGGTTGATGTGGTTGCTAATTCTTCTCCAAGAGTTTGATTTTTAGGTCATTGACTGGAAGGGAACTGAGAATTAGGTTGCTAACCACCTTTCCACACTTGAGGATGAGTCTATAGCAAAGTTCAATGATGAGGTGGAAATGGATGACTCATACACTAATAAGAGAGTATTGGCAGCATCATATGATTTGATATCATGGTTCACAAATTATGCAAACTACTTGTTCAATGATTTTATGCCACTAGATTTGACTTCTCACCAGCATGTTAAGTTTATTCCTAATGTGAATAAGTTTGATCAACCGTATTTATTTAGTGTCTGTGTAAATGGGATTATTTGTCATCATGTTCTTAAGATGGAGATAATGAGCATTTTGGAGGCTTATCATTCATCATTCGTCGGTAGGCATCATAATAGTGTTCGAACGACACAAAATCTTGCAGTGTGGCTTCTACTAGCCAACCATCTACCAAGATTCTCATGTTTATACTCAAGCTTGCAACATGTACTAGAGAGAAGGTGGAGTTTCCCAAAATCATGAGCTTCAACTTAACCACATCTTGGGGATTAAGTTGTTTAATGTTTGGGGTATAGACATTATGGGACCATTCGTCAGGTATTATGGGAACAAGTATACGTTGGTTATTGTGGACTATGTATTAAAATTAGTGGAAGTGGTTACGCTTCCTACCAATGAAGGTAAAAGTGTAATGGCATTCCTTACATGAAACATCTTATCGCAGTTTGGCACTCCTCAAGCAATCATAAGCCAAGAAGATTCCCATTTTTGCAATAGGTTGTTGAAGGCTCCTCTAGAGAAATATGGGGCGAAGCGCAAAGTGGCAATGCCTTACCATCCATAGAAAAGTGAGTATGTTAAGGTATCCAATAGGTACATTAAGAAGATTTTATTCGAGATAGTGAATGCAAACTGTACAGATTAATCGCAAAGGTTAGATAATGTATTATAGGCATACAAGACTGCATTCAAGACTCCCATAGGTATGTCTCTTTACCAACTTTTTTTTAGTAAAGCTTGTCACTTACTTATAGATCTTGAGAACAAGTGATGTAGGAACTCAAAAAGCTAAATCTCGATAGAATGATGCTACAAACGCAAGGCTGAGCCAACCCAATAAACTTGATGAGTTTTGATTGAGGGCATATGACATGTTAGTATTGTACAAGTAGAAGATGAAGATGCACCATGAGTGTCACATTCAACATCGTCAGTTCGCACTAAAATACTTGGTTTTATTGTTCAATTCAAGGCTAAGATTGTTTCTCGTAAAACTCATGTCCAAATGGTTGTGTCCATACAAGGTCACACATGTTTTCAACCATGGGACTATTGAGTTAGAATACAAGGATGGCATGAGGTTCAAGGTCAACGGTCAAAGGATGAAACCATACTCTTGCAATGCTAATGAAGTCAAGATAATGGAAGTATGGACACTTAGTGAAGTCTGAGTAACTGATAGACTAAGTCGTGCCATGACAATAAATCAGGAACTACATGGCAGGCAACCCAAGATACTAGTTGTAGTTTTCATGTACTTGTGTTAGCTTTTAGTTTTGGACTCATAAGTAGTTTAAATTTTTATATTTTGGGTTGCTATTTTATTCACAAATTGGAAAAGTTATAGGGTAACATTTTATTTTGTTGAGAATGTGCAGGAACAGGGTTAAGGCAGCAAACTAGTACCAAAACTAAGAAAATTTTGTTCTATCGGCCAATATATGGATTGTGGTTTAAACCACATCTCATAGAACTACTCGTAGAATCATTTCCAGTGAGCAGATAATTGTACACTTCAATTCACTAGCCGACTTTTTGGTCCATAGAAAAGATTACGAGCCATGAATAGGATTCACGAATTTCAGGTAAGTTTCTTAATGTTTTGCTAAGTATTGGTTGAAACTACGACACCATCTATGAGGCTTAGAATGTTCTACAACTTGTGGTTGGATAGGTAGAAGTCAGGCCCTAAAAAATGTCTTTTCAAAACCACAAAACCAAGAATCATGGGATTGAGGTTTTGTATAATGAAAATTCCACTTTTACTTGAGTCAATTAAAAGATTAAAGAGTGGTCAAAACAAATTACCTATCACGACCCAACCCAGAGCCATGATTGGTGCCGATGGGGCACCCAAACGTACACTATATCGAATTTCCATTCACAACAACTAAGGAATTTCATGAAATTTTGACAGAGTTTCCTCTATTTTTCTAACTAACCTCACCTGGAAACAGCGAACCCAACAATACCAAACATCACGGTATATATATATATGTGGGCCGACAAGGTCACCGCTGCGGCAGAATTGCCCAACAAACATATCATACAAATGAGATCATACCAACATAATTTCCCACACCCACATGTATCCACAAATCTCTATGCACAGAAACTGTATCACAAGACGAGATAGGGACCCAGTCATACCCTCAAATATATATATATAAATGAAAAATACAAAAGTACATATACAAGTCTATACCAAATGATCTGCTCCTGATGCAAGGGAGCACTTCAACGGTGGGCAGAAGTCCTAAGAACACGGTCTTCTAACCTGTTCGTCTGTACTAGCGGGCATGAACGCAGCCCCAGAAAGGAGGGGGGTCAGTACGAAATACGTACCAAGTATGTAAAGCGAAAAGCCCAAAATGTAAGTGAAAGTAATAATCCAAACAAGAAAATATAAAAGTAAAACCTGTACGTCAGTATCAAAATATTTATTTATAATCAGTCAACAACAACAACAACCCATAACATCAACAAACCTTTTCCAATACCACCACAACATCAAAAACGCCACAAAACACTATTGCGACATAAATAGCAAAATAGGGCAGCAGTGAATCAAACTCATATCTATCATATTCAAGCCTTCCGATATACTCCAAAAACCA
>JAOTQJ010017594.1:0-17240 GCA_025642045.1 Solanum sejunctum | reverse complement strand
AACTTCTCTTCCCTCAATATTTGAACCACTACCCTCGAATGAGCCACATCTTCCTCCTCACTATGATAATAGATCAAAATATCATTAATGAAAACCACCATGAACAAATCAAGATAGGGTTTAAAGAGCCTATCACAAGATCCATAAAGATAGTTCGTGCATTGGTCAACCCAAAAGACAAAACCACTAATTCATAATGCCCATACCTAGTTTGAAAAGCCATCTTGGGAATATTGCACTCCCTCATATTCACTTGATGATACTCGGACCGAAGATCAGTCTTAGAGAAGAGACTAGTGTCTTTAAGTTAGTTAAACAAATCATTAGTCCTTGGTAAAGGATGTTTATTCTTTATGGTGACCCTATTAAGTTGTCAGTAGTCAATAGACATTATAAGAGACCCATCCTTCTTCTTCACAAACAACACCGATGCACCCCAAGGTGATTGGCTAGGTCTAATAAAGCCCTTCTCCAACAAATCCCTCAATTGGTCCTTCAACACCTTTAACTCCGCTGAGGCCATATAGTAAGGGGGAATAGAAATAAGTTTAGTGTAGAGAAGGAGGTCTATACCAAAGTCTATTTCTCTTTCGAGAGGAACATTGGGAAGATCATTTAGAAAGACATCAAGGAACTCAATAACCACTGGAACCAACTCTATAGGAAGGACCTTAGACTCCACATTCCTAACCTTCATAAGATGATAGAGACATCCCTTAGAAATCAACTTTTGGCTTTAATGCAAGAGATAAACCTACCCTTGACCACCACATAATGACTCTCCCACTCAAGGACAAGTTCATTTGAAAATTGGAATTTGACCCTATGAGTTCTATAATTAATAGAGGCATAATATGCATGCAACCAATCCATCCGAAGCATGACATCAAAATCCAACATGTCCAATTCAACAAGATCACAAGGTAAAATTTTATACAAAATGCAAATGGGACAATTTCTATAAACCTTTCTAGCAACAATAGATACACCAATAGGAGTAGATACCTCATAAGACTCACATAATAATTCGAGTTCATCATGAAACTTTTTGTAAACAAAAGGATTGACAAAAGAAAGAGTGGCACCTGAGTCTATCAATGCATGCACATCAAAATCAAAGACTTTTAACGTACTGGTGATGACATCGGGCGCCTCATCTACCCCTTGGCTCCTTTGAAGAGCATAGAACTGATTGTGCCTTGGGTGACCACCTTGTTGGCCTTCTCTCCCTAAAGGGACTGTATTTGCACCCCAACCTTGTGGATGAACATCTTTACTACTGTTGCAATTATGTGGACAATCAATCATTTTGTGGCCTACTTCCGTACAACCAAAATAAGCACTGGCATCCTTCAAGCATGGTCCACCATGATCCTTACCACATTTTTGACACATAGCATTAGGCACTACACCACCATCACCTTGGACCCTTGGGTAGTCATTGGCAAACCTTCTATTAGAAGAATGAGAAGACCCTTGGCATTGATGAAACTAGCCATGTTTGAAACTTTGGAACTTACCATCAAAATGGGTCCTCTTGGCCTCACTACCCCTCCTCTTTCTCAACTTCTCCCCCTCCAATTGTTTGACATAATTCATAAGGTAGGACAAGTCCATGTCACCTATCAATATGACTGCAAAACATTCTTCATTCACCAAATTGGATACACCCATCACAAACTTATTTATCCTAGACCTTGGCTTGGCCACTAATTGTGGAGCATATTTAGAGAGTTGGTTGAACTTGAGGGCATACTCCCTCATACTCATCGATCCTTACTTCAAAATCATGAACTCCATTATTTTGGCCTCCCTTAACTCAAGAGAGAAGAAAAGGTTGAGAAAAGTCACCTTAAACTCCTCCAAAAGTATCGCATGGTTGATCTACTTCTCATTCTTCCATTGAGTATACCATATTTGGGCCACCCCTTTGACTTGTTAAGTCGCCAACTCCGCCCGATCTAATGCACATAATAGACAACACATTATACACCTCATTAATAAATTATTTAGGGTCCTCGTCCACTTTAGACCCATTGAACTCCGATAGCTTCATCCTCATGAAATCCCTTACCGTAGATGCGAGAGTAGGAGAATGAGAGTCTTAGGCCCCTTGGTTGATTTGATTGGTCATGGCTTGAGCTAGCATGGCAATATCATCTCAAAACTCTTGATGATATAGTTATTCTTCGGGAGTGCTAACTCTTCTTCCTCTTGGGATAGGCATGATCTAGTATAGAAAACAACATTCATTAAGGGAAAACCTTACTTTAACTTCTACATAACGATATATAGTAAGAAGAAGGGAAATATTTCCTAAAATGCCTCATAGCCTCTTACTCATAGTTGTGGTGCACTTCACAACCATGAACAAGACTCTAATCGATGAGATTTTTTGGTCACCAAGGACCATTAACAACCTGACTCTGATACCAAGTTTGCCACGATCCAAGCCTAGGGCCTAGACATGACATGATGAACGGGGAACCCGAAGGGGCCCAAAATAAGCCTCTTAACATATCATTGCACATCTTTGGTCACGAAAGCAATTAAATAATAACAAGAGAATAGAAATAAGGATAAAGGTACTAAGGTAGTCTTTCATAGCTTAAAACATACAAGAGTCAAGAGAGTCAAAGCTCATAGCATCATTATACAACTTGTCCAACAATGCCTCTAAACTTAGAATGAGGAGGGACCAAGACAGTTTTCCGAGCTTACCTCATAGTCAAAAGCATACAATAAGATAAAAAGAGTCATTGCATACATAGGAACAAAACATATCGCCCTTAGAATTGAGGACTCACCAAGCTTACTTTAAGAGATAGTACTAGCCACGTGGAGGAAGATAATCAAGTGGAGCGTTGATTCCTATATGGTAACATTATGTAGGCATAAAGTATGTGTTATTACATTTGAATGTACTAAGTATATAGGATAAAATAACAAGAGATAGGCCACAATTTAAATGCATAATCATAAGCGAGAGATGGTATATTAGCAACTAGCATGCATGAACAATGTTTGAAGTAAAACATACTTATGTAGAACATATTACATGTGTAGAATGAGACTATCATCATAGACAAAGCAACTTAGTACTTGGAATCCAAGGCATACCACATGCTTGTAAGGTGGATGAGGTACATATCTCTCATCTATAGTGGTAGTAAGGGATTGCCACCACCCGATAAAGTGATGAAGTACATACCCCTCATCTATGGTAGTATGAGATTGCCACCACCAGGCAAGGTGGATGAGGTACATACCCCTCATCTATGGTAGTACGGGATTGCCACCACCCGACAAGGTGGATGAGGTACATATCCCTCATCTTTGGTATGGTCACTTGCAATACTACAGATACTTTTCATGATAACAACTCATGCATAAACTCCTTTCATCATCATAAAGTCATTCAAGTCATAGGTTATGCAATGAATTATCAATAGCTCAAGACTCAAAAACCAGATATTTTATCAAACACTCGGCGGGTATGTAATATTAGGGTAAAACAATGCAACTCAAGAGTGAATTCATGGAAGAAGACTTAATGTAAATCAACCCACCAACACTTGGTAATATCCTCATATATATATTGAAACCCTTCATCAAATCTCAAAATAGATCATAGACTTATAGCTCAAATCATGATTAAACAGTTACACTTTTATGAAATCCCAATATAGTTCATAGTCAAATTCATAATAAGTAAGACCTATAAGTAAATCAGCTTAGAAACATATAATTTATATAAAAAGAAAGGTTGGGCACCATGGGTGAAAGGACCCAGTGGTTGAAACCACATACCTCAACTTTTGAGAGTTCGTCAACGAGGATTTGATTGAGAACTTGAAGCTTGAGTGAATTCCTTATCATCCGAATTGAGTTTGGGACCGTTCATTTTGAGTGAAATATTTGTCCATGAATTTGAGAAGGTTATAGGGAAAGTCTTGTATGATATGATATTGAAAAATAACTAAGTATAGGTGTTTTAACGCATAGAAAGGCTTAGGTATAAGAGCCAATGGCCTTTGATCGAACAAGAAAAACTAAAGTAAAAATAACACTGATTAGCGCCCTGGCCGCATTTTGCCAAGGGCGTCGATCGATTTTGGAAATTGATTTTTTTGGAACTTCAAATTTTGATAAGGTCTAAAATTGGGGTTAGACCCATTTTTCACTCAATTTTGCCCCCTGATCACGAATATGAAGTCAGATTTTTGATAACATGCAAGGATTTTGAGATATATGAAAAAAAATATTATGGGCATTTTTGAGGCACATTTTTGGGCAATTTTTAGGGTTGTTTCACTTGTCATGACCCAAAATGGATCGCAACTAAAAGATAAGGAAAGATAGCAGAAACCATCTCAACATAACATAACAAATCTTCCAAAATCTAGAGTCATGAGTACAAGAGCATCTAAAATAATTCAGAAGTGTAAATGCGCATGTCTCATATAAAATGAAAAATTGTCACATAATATCTGATACAAAGTATGAATGGAAAAGTAAAGGAAATCCCAAAGACCTATTTTGACTCAATGTCCGAGCCTCACTGGAAGGATCTGGATGGATGTGAACAAGATCAACTAGAGTGAATCAGCTATCCTATATGGGTTCCTATGCTCGATCTATAGGGAGGAAGCAAAGTAGGGGTGAGCACACTGAAGTTTACCTAGTAGGTTGAACCGACTAGGTAAACGAAATTGAACAAGTATGTAATAACAAAGAATCCTAACACCTACATCTAAAAAAGGTAGTACATAATAATATATACATAAAATATGGCAAGATAAGATATCTAGCTCAACCGATGGTACAAGACAATAAGAGGTGTGTATGCATTAAAAGAAAATCTCATCAAATCATACATGAAATGTCTCTCAACCTTGCCACCTACCAGTGGTTAAGGGGTGTTACCATGTCTTAGACTCACCACCTACCCGTGGTCAAGTATGTCATAATGTCTCAACCTTGCCACCTTCCATTGGTTAACTATATTATAGTATCTCAACCTTGCCACTTGATCATGGTCAAGAGGTGTTGTCACGGTCAAGGGGTGTTACCATGTCTCAGCCTTGCCACCTACCCATGGACAAATATCATAATGTCTCAACCTTGCCACTTGCCCCTAGTCAAACATGTCATAATGTCTTGATCTTGCAACCCCCCCGTGGTCAAGTGGTGGTACAAAAGCAACTTGAAATGAATGCAAGCCATAGATGTCCATCAAGATTTATGCATAACGTGATCATATCATGATAAGAGTACTAATGTATATGCCTCATATAACCAAAGATAGTAAAATTATGTGCCACAACCGGAGTCACAATAGAGCATAGCATCTTGTATTGTCATAATCATAGAAATGGTCAAGTATGCCAATAGTACAACACTTCTCTCGTCCCTACAAGACATAAATGTCACCCTTATAGACAAAATCAAGTATAACAATGATGTGGGACCTCACTCATACGCACAATATATACACAAGATGATCAAGTGTCTCACAACCCATTATATGCCACAATATTACCTAAATAGTATCATGAGCCACCAATATCACAATAATATCCCAAAGGCTCTCAATTCACAAGCTCCTATCTCAATTTATCAATAATATTGCAATTACTCATAAATTAGCTCAATTGAAATCACATTTCCATAAATAATCCACCATAGCAAAACAATTATTCAAGAATCAGTCTAGATCTCACAATTATCACAGAGACATGTTCAATATCAAATCTAGTCACTTAAAAGTTAGTCGAACCTACCTCGATGCCGAAACTGCACTCGAATAAGCTTCCAATCAACTTAAGTCTCCAAATGATTCCTGGACCTATCAGTCATTATCAACAATAAATACTACACATCAAGAGAAACATTTTGATACCCATATTGACATAATTTAGGCTCAGGGGAAAATAGTCAAAGTTAGGGTTAAATTCAAAAGTCCCAAATCTAGAAATTAATTTCGAAATCAAGTTCCACACAAAAAATATAGTTCATGGGTGAATATGCCATTAATATCAAGCTTAAATTGAATGATAAATTACCATTTAAATCTTGAAAGCCATGGTCTAAAAATCCCCAATTTTGAACATTGAAAGTCATGAATTTGATGACCAAATCAAGATAAATCTTATGAAAAATACTTAGAAAAGGGTTAGAAATGCTTACGTAAAAAAAATATTTGAAAACCTTTCTTCAAAGTCACCTCAAAAAGCTTGAAAATTTGAATATGGATTAAAAATATTATTTTATGAGTTAAAAATTGTCCATGTATAAAAACTACTCGACGATCACAAAACCCATCTCGCGAAAGGAGAGAACAATCAGCCACAACTCCATGAACGTGTGACATAGTCTGTGAACATAGAGCTCAGTACAACCACACCTCCACAAATGCGGAGGCTTCTCCGAGAAGGTAGAGAAGAAATCTGCCTGCACCAGATATCAACAAACCAGCAATGCCAAGTCCAATTTCCCTACTCGGAATAAAACCTTGAAACTTATCTGGTACTCAAAATTTCACAAACTAAATATGTTGCCATACCAAAAACAATGATTCAGAATCAATGAGATTATCAAAATTAGTTTCATCACATCCTTGCCATATATACCAATGCAAGTCGATAAAACTAGTTTAAAACTTAAAATACGAAAATTGTTTTTGATAACTCCAAAAGTTATTTTGAGACTATTTATAGCTTTAGTTGCACCATCCAAGACTAGTGGAATTACTGAAATTCTGATCCGAGCTATCAAACTCTGAATGTTGACCAAAATCAAACTTTGATCTAGAAAATGACTAAAACCCGAACTTTGGATGTAAGAATCTCATTTTAACTCCAAATTAGTTTTTTAACTTCTCATGGTTTAGCTTCTATATTCCATATCTAATGAAATCAATGGATCCCCAATTCAAAAAAACTCATATTTTCAATTACTTAAGTCTCCAAGAATGCAAAAATTCATATTTTTTAACTTTGAAAACACAAGATTCCAATTTCAAACATTCAAATAATTCAAAATAGTCCCAAAGCAACTTACAAATGGGTAAAATAGTAATTTTCACAAATAATACCAAAAATGACCAATAAGTTCTTGAAATGACCCTAGAAATGCCCGTAAATGTGCCCTCAGAAGTGTCTGGAATAATACTTTCCATATATCTCAAAATTTGTATGTCATATCAAAAATTCAACTTCATATTCTTGTTCAGCGGGTCAAGTTGAGTAGAAAATGGGTTAGACCCCAATTTTAGAGCAAACAAATCACAATTTCATTTTCCCAAAAATCGAATTCTAGTGAGGTTTCATCGCCCCTGGAGAGACGTGTCAAGGGAGTGCCTCAATGTAACTTTTGTCCAGTTTTTCACTTTGGCCCAAGGCTTTTGGGTCTTGGGCCTAAGTATTCCCATGCGTGAAAGTACTTATACTTAGCCATATTTTGCCCTTATATCATTTAAGACGTTGCCCAACACTTTCTCAAACACTTAGACTCATATTTCACTATAAATATCCAGTCCCCAAACTCATCTGTATCTTAAGGTTCTCATTCAAGCTTCAAGTCTCCATCTCCAATCTTATTTAAGAATTCTCCAAAGCTAAGGTATGTGGGTATCATTCATGGGTTCCTTTTACCCATGATGCCCAAGCTCCCTTTTTACTTATATTACATGATTTCAAGTTGATTTACTTATGGGTCTTACTTTTTATGAATTATTCTATGAACTATGTTGGGATATCATGAAAGTGTAAATGTTTTACCATGTTTTGAGCTATGAATGTATGACCCATTATGGGATTCGATGAAGAGTTTTGATGTATATTTCTTGAGAGTGTTACCAAGTATTGATGGATGGTTTTAGAATGGATTTTCTTGCATGCTTTCATCCCTAAATTGCATGGTTTTGCACTAGTTCTACACACCCGTCAAGTGTTTGATAAAATGTCTTATTATAGTTTTTGAGGAATTAAATGCCAAATGCATGTCTTATGAGTTGAATAACTTTATGATGATGAAAGTAATGTATGTATATGACATTCTCCTATATAGTGTTGGAAAGTGACCATGCTCTACTCGGGGGGATAAAAGCCCGGGTAACCATGTCGAGGGATTTGTACCTTGATACTAATCAAGGGGTTGTGCCTTGATAACTGGGTTGAGAGGTTAATACCTCAATCACCATAGGTAGTAGGGTGTGACTATCCACTATCCAATCAAGGGGTTCGTACCTTAGTAACCAGGTTGAGCAGTTAGTACCTCAATCAGCATGGATAATAGGGTGCGATGATCCACCAACCAACCAAAAGGGTTTGTACCTTGGTAAGCCGTGGATTATACAATGATGGTCTCTTCTTACACATGTATTATGTTCTATGAAAGCATGATTTACTTCAAGCATGTACTGTGCATGCCATATTGTTATATGCTTATCTATTGCCTAACTATGCATTTTGACTAAGTTGCCTATCTGTTGTTGCATTGCATCCTATATACTTAATACATTTAAATATACTAATGCATACTCTATGTAGCTAGTAGAACTTCTATTACGCTACTTGATGAGTCTTTCATTTTGGGGACAATATCAATGTTCTTATGCTACGTATTAAGACTGTCTTTCTTTATCGTATATTTTAACTATTAGGGTGAGCCTGGTTGCTTGTCTTAGCCCCCGCTAAGTTCTATGATTAGAGGTGTTGTTAGACATGATATGTATAATACTATGCGCTTTGACTCTCTCTTGACTCTTGAGGCATATCATATGAAAGATGTCCCTTAGCCCCGATTATCCTTATTTACTGTCTCTTGTTGTTATTTGATTACTTTCGTGACCAAGGATATGTAATAATGTGCTAAGAGGCTTGTTTGGGACCCTTTCGGGTTCCTTAGTATTGTATCACATCGAGTTTCTAGGTCTACGTCATGACAAACTTGGTGTAAAAGCACTAGTTTATTAATGGTCCTCGACATCCAACACACTGCATCGATTAGAGTCTTATTCATGGTTGTGTTCTGCACCACAACTATGAGTGAGAGGCTATGAGATGTTTTAAGATATATTTCTGTTCTTCTTACTCTATGTCATGATATAGAAGTTGAAGTAAGGTTTTCCCCCCTAATGACTATTCCTTACAATTCTAGGTCATGCCTAACACAAGAGGAAGGAAAGCCCACACTCCCAAGGAACAATAGGATCATGGTGAGCTCCGAGATGCTCTCACTTTGTTTGCACTAGTTGTGGGTAATCAAGCCAATCAAGGGGCCCAAGCCCCTCATGTGCCAACACCAGCATCTCGGGTGAGAGACTTCATAAGGATGATTCCCTCAGAATTCTATAGGTCAAAGGTGGATAAGGACCCTCAAGATTTCAATAATAAGGTCTTCAAGGTTTTGGCTATTATGGGTATTAGATTGTAAGAGAAGGTGGAGTTGATGGGTTATCAACTCAAGGGGGTCGCATAAATATGGTTTAGTTAATGGAAGAAGGAGAAGGGAATCAATAATGTGATGCTTTGGGCAGAGTTCAGGATGGGTTTTTTAATAGGTTATTTCCTCTTGAGCTTAGCAAAGCTAAATTAGTTAAGTTTATGAATTTGAGACAAGGGTCTATGGTTGTGGGGTAGTATGCCCTCAAGTTCAATCAACTCTCTAAATATTCTCCCACTTGGTTGTCGACCCAAGGTCTAAAATGAATAAATTTGTGATAGGTGTGTCCAATTTAGTGAGTGACGAACGTCGGTCCACTATGTTGATTAGTGATATGGATTTGTCCCATTTGATGACCTATTCCAAATAAATGGAGGAGGAAAAATTGTGGAAGAGGAGGAGTAATGATGCCAAGAGGGCTATTTTGAGGGTAGGTTCCAAAGTCAAAAAGGTGAACAGTTCCATTAAGGCCAAGGGTCTTCTTATGCTTCTAATAGGTGAGGACGTTGAGCCTGAATTTGGGATAACTTCAAGAGTGCCTTTCTTGATCACTTCTTTCCATGAGAGTTGAGGGAAGCAAAGGTTGAGAAGTTTGTTAACATGAAGTAGGAGGGAAAATTTTTCAAGAATATAGGCTCAAATTCATACAACTATCCAGAGATGGTCCCTAACATAAGCTCTAGAATGAGAAAGTTCCTATCCAGCTTGGTCAAGCATGTGAAAAAGGAGTGTAAAGTGACATTGTTGATTCTAGACATGGATATCTCTAGGCTTATGGTCTAGAATAATAACTTAAGGAGGACAAGAAAAGGGATAGGGAGGAGAACTTGAGTAAGGAGTTTGAGTCAGCAGGGCGTAAGCCTAGCTAGCATAAGCAAAGTATGAGGGACAGGTCCTATTTTAAGAAGAGGTCTTCAAATTATGCACCATCCTCAGAAAGTGCACCAGCTTCAAGTAACATGTATGATCAGAAGTCTCAAGACTATTAGAATTCCAGAGCTTAGGGTTCTCAATTCCAAGCTAGTATGACTAAATGTTTGAGAGGGAAACCACCATATGTTAAGTGTAGCGAACTCCACCTAGGTGAATGTCGTGAGGGCATAAATATTTGCTATAGATGCAGGCAGACCAGTCATTTTCAGAATGAGTCCCCAATAAGGAGGTGGAGTGATGGAGTTAATAAAGCTTTGCCTTCAATATCACTAGAAGCCAATGGTAGTCAGAGAGGTGCCACAACTGATTCGGGCGGGGATATGAACCATCTGTCCGCAATAAGAAATTGACAAGATCAGAATGTTGCACCAGATGTTATCATAAGTATGCTTTGAATCTTTTCCAATGATATGTTTGTCTTACTTGATCCAGGTGCCACTCTATCATTTGTAACTCCATATTTGGCTATTAAGTTTGAAATCCTTCCTAAATGTCTTCTTGAGTCGTTTAGTGTTTCTACTATAGTTGGTGAGTCCATTCTAGCTGAAAGGGTATATAGAGATTGTACGGTGTATATCTATCATAGAGGGACTTTGGCAAACTTAGTTGAGTTAGAGATGATTGACTTTGATGTGATTCTTGGTATGGAGTGTCTTCACGTTGTTATGCCTCTATCAATTATAGAACCCAAATGGTCAAATCCCAATTTTAGAATGAGCCTATCATAGAATGGAAAGGTAGTTCTACAATGCCTAAGGGTAAGTTTGTTTCCTACCTTATAGCCAAAAATTTATATCTAAAGGATGTATTTATCATGTCGTGCGAGTTAAGGCTGATATTGTAGAGTATCCACCTTTGGAGTCAGTTTTAGTGGTCAATGAGTTCCCTGATAATTTTCCTAGAGTCCCTTTTGATAGGAAGATCTACTTAGGATTGATGTTCTCCTCAATACCTAGCCCATCATTATTCCGCCATATAAAATGGCTCCCGATGAGTTAAAAGAACTAAAGAGCAGTTGAAAGATCTCTTGGATAAGGGATTTATTAAGCCAAATGTCTCTCTGTGAGGATATCATGTCCTATTTGTTTACAATAAATACGGTTTCCATAAGGTGTGTGTAGATTATCGCCAATTGAATAAGGTGACCATTGAGAACACTTCCACAGATTGATGACTTATTTGACCAACTTTAGGGTGCCACTGTGTTCTCTATGATAGACCTCAGATCAGGCTATCACCAGTTGAAAGTGAAAGAATGTGGTATCCTGAAGATCATATTTCGAACCTGATATAGTCACGTTTAGTTTCTGGTAACGTCGTTTGGATTGACCAATACTGCTATCGCTTTCATGGACTTGACGAATAAAGTATTTAGATAGTACCTTTCTTGTTCATGATTATGTTCTTCTACATTTTTGGTCTACTCTAGAGATAAAGAAGAGCATGTCAATCACCTTTGAATTGTTCCTCAGATTCTCAAGGATAAGAAGTTTTATGCCAAATTTTCAAAATGTTAGTTCTATCTTAAATCGATGTCATTTTTGGGCTATGTTGTCTCAGGTGATGTATCCAAGTAGATATACACAAGATCAGGGTATTTAAGAATTAGCCTAGACCCATCTCTCCAACTGACATAAGGAGTTTTTTTGGTTTGGCTGGTTACTACCATAGATTTCTTGAGTGATTCTCTTCTATATCCTTGCCGTTGACTATGGCAACTCAAAAGAAATCTACGTTTTAGTGGTCTGATGAGTGTGAGAAGAGTTTTCAAGAGTTGAAAATCATATTAATGACTACACTATTATTAACTCTACCTGATGGGATGATGATTTTTATGTTACTTCTAGAGTGTGATTAGGATGTGTTCTAATGCAGAATGGGAAGGTCAAATCCTATTTTTCGAGAAACCTTAAGAACCATGATAGTAACTATCCAATTCATGACTTAGAATTGGTTGCGGTGGTGTTTGCACTCAAGATTTGGTACCACTACTTATCTGGAGTGCATGTTGATGTATTCATAGACCACAATAGTCAGCAATATGTATTCACCCTGAAAGAGCTTATCTTGATGCAGAGGAGATAACTTTAGTTGCTTAAGGACTATGATATGAGCATCCTCTACCATCTAGGTAAAGATAATGTGGTTATTGACGCTCTTAGCATGTTGTCTATGGGGAGCTCCGCTCAGGTGGAAGATGGGAGCAAGGAGTTGGCTAAAGTGGTTCATAGACTGGCGCGATTGGGAGTTAAACCTAATGAATCTAGTGAAAATGGAATATTTCTGTATCATATGTTTACATTGCCCTTTATAGTAGAGGTGAAAGAGAAGCAAGTTTGAGATCTTATCTTACTCCAATTGAAGGAAGCTGTGCATAAATAGAAAGTAATGGCATTCATCAAAGGGGAGATAAGGTATTGACATACAAAAGTAGATTATGTATTTCAGATGTTGATTGTATTCGATAAAGGATAATGGCAAAAGCCTATAACTCTAAATATTCCATCCATCTAGGGTCTACCAAAGTGTACTGCGACTTGAGAGAGGCCCTCTATGGTATTTAGAAGATATAGATCATCAATTGTATGGTTTGAGGTAGGTGAAGTAGGGTTGATTGGGCCAGACTTGGTACACTAGGCTATGGAGATGCTAAAGATTATCTAAGAGAGATTAAGACTTGCATAAAGTCACTAGAAGTCCTACATGGATGTTAGGAAAGGGGACCTACAGTTCGAAGTAAATGATTTGGTATAACTAAAATTATCACCCATGAAGGTTGTAATGAGATTTGAGAAGAAGGGAAAGTTGATTCCTTGATACACTGGTCCCTACCAAATTGTGAAGAGAGTAGGAAAGGTAGCTTATGAATTGGAGCTACCACAAGAGCTGGCAGCCATCTATCTAGTCTTTTACATTTCCATGCTTAAGAAGTGTTTGGGAGATTCATCCTTGGTTGTGCCTGTCGAAAGCATTGGAGTTAAGAATAGTTTGACAAATGAAAGAATCCTAGTCCAAATCCTTGATCATAAAGTTTGCAAGTTGAGAACTAAAAAGGTTACATCTACAAAAGTGTT
The DNA here is from genome assembly GCA_025642045.1 of Solanum sejunctum. Taxonomy (NCBI): domain Eukaryota; kingdom Viridiplantae; phylum Streptophyta; class Magnoliopsida; order Solanales; family Solanaceae; genus Solanum; species Solanum sejunctum. The sequence continues at coordinate 3,786 of JAOTQJ010017594.1, read as the reverse complement.
GTAAAGAAGTCAATCTGTTAAAGAGCTAAATGAGAAGCTGATAAGGATATAAAAGCTAGATACCCACACCTATTCGTTCCTTATAATGATGAAATTGATGGTAATGATTCATTTTTATTCTTTGAGTTACTTTCCCATTGTCACATTAAGTTTTTATCTCTAGGTTGATGCTCTGTTAGAGTCTATGAGTATTTGTATATGCATGTCTCTAACTATATTCAAGCCTAATAATGATGTAAAAGATAGTATTTTAACTCCAAGTACTGAGTTCAAGTTGATTTTTGAAGTATGAGCATTCAAGTATCCTAATATTTGAGTTCCTGCTCAATAAGTCTCCTAGTTGCTCATTATTCGAATATGAATTATCTCAAGGGAGAGATATTGTGACACCTTAGAACTCTATTCATATATGTATATATACCTTAAGACTTATTCAGACATGTGGGAAGTAGATTAGGGTCACAAGGGACGTCTAATACTTAGCTAAGTTCAAAACATTCCTTTAAATTGAGTTTCCAGTGTAGATTACACAAGGGTAAATTTTAAATGATCATAACTCTAAACAATCAAAGAATTATATGCCTCATTACTTATCAAATCAAAAGGTCTTTCAATTATCTTTCTAATACGATTGATTTCATCTCATTTTGAGTTCGGAGTCAAATGTTATGCTCATTTGACTAAAGACTGCCAAAGTAGAATTGAGCTATGAAACCACATACCGGTTGTGGTTTGAATTATAGCCCATCTGCTAACTCATGGTAAAAATTCTTAAAAATCTATTTTGTTGTGCTATATTGAACAAACCTATCTACGGGTCGTAGAAACTTCTATGGGCCGTAGATTTGGCTCGTGCAATTGATCCAGAGATCCCAAAATTTGCCTAAAAGTTTATGAAATGGTTCCTACTGGCTGTGGAAGTTTCTATGGCCCATAGGTGGGCTCTTGGATGAGATTGATAGCATTCTAAGAAAGGGTATTTTGGTCTTTTCCCACCCTTTTAAAGTTTAAACCTGATATTTTTACACATAAATAAATGCTAAACATATCAGTTCAACCTTTTTACGCTCAAAGCACCTTCTCCAACTTAGAGCAAGGTTTCAAGGGAGAAAAAGGCTAGAGTTTAAAGATAATCTTGTAAATCTCCCAAGTTATTCCATGATTCAAAACTTCTAGGTACGTAAGGCTAACCAAAATTTAAATTATGTTCTTCCATGTGCCCCACAAATCGAATTGATAGAATTGTGACTGAGTTAAGCCTCCCATAAATGTTTCTTGAAGTTTTTCTTAAATTCTAATGTATTTCTATATAATTTTGCATGAATTATAGTTTTTATGAATTAAATACTTAAATTAGATGATTTTACTATTCTATATGAACCCTAGCATGAATTCTTGTTATTTTTACATATTTCACTTAAGTGGGTATGCATGAGTATAATTTGAGCCTAAAAAGTCTATGAAGTTGTGAAACCCCGTAACTTTATGCTCATGTCCATCCATGTTTCAAGCCTCATTTGGTGAGGTTGGGAGTGTACTAGATTTATGGGAGACTCCTAGTACCTAAACGAGTTCAAGACTTACCTCCAAGTTGAGTTTTGGGTATTATTTCATATAAGGGTCAACTTTAAACTAGCATAAATCTTAGAAATTTTGGAGATAGGTGTCCCAAAATATGTGAAAATGAAATCCCTCTAAGTTATCTTTGCAACGCAATTTGTTTCAACTCATTCCGACGTCGAATGAAGGAGTTATGACCGTTTTTGTGAGACCCTCCAATGCAGTGAAGCCCCACGAGCACCCATACAGGCAATGTGGTATTGTACGGCTTGTGTGAAGGATTACAGGCCGTGTAACCTGGGCATGTGGTGACCAACAACATTTTCTTGTCTATATGAGGTAGGACGGACCAGTACACATTCTGTGTAACACTACACGGTCCATGAAAGTAGTCGTCAAAGTGACGAGACGTCAATTTTTCCAAGTTTCCCAACTTTCATTTTTTTCACTATGGCACTTCACACAAGCACTACACATGACTAGTAGAGTGTCACAAGGCCAATGAAGTCTCTAGTGAGATGACACTTTGCTAATTTTTCCATCCATTCACTTATGGCATCTCCGTAAATTTTAATTACTCTAATGCTCTTTTTAGACTTCCAATGCTATCTTAACCTTCCTAAAAGACCTAAGCAATATTTTAAAAGGTTCAAAGTCAGTACTCTCATCTCAAATACACTATTAATTCTCTCAAAAGCCTCTATCAAGCCCCAATTCAATTTCAAGGAAACTCAAGAACAAGATTGGATTCAAAGATTATTTTCAAGCCTTCATTCTTCCTAATCTCAATTCCAAGCAACTCTAGACCTAAGGTATATGGGTTTATTTCATGGGTTCCTTTCACCCATTATACCCAAGCATCCTTTTACCTAAATTGTATGATTTAAAGTTGAGTTTACAAATGGGTTTACTAGTATGAACATGTTTATGAACTATGTTAAAGCTATGTTATGAGCTATATATCTTGGATCTATTGTAAGCTTTGATGAGGGTTTTTGATGTGAATATCTTGGGGATGTTGAAGGTGTTCATTGATAGTTTTACAATATATTTTCTTGCATGATTTCATCTCTAAATTACATGGTCTTTTACCCCCACTACACACCCTCAAAATATTTGATAAAATGTCCGGTTATGGTTTCTTGAGGAATTGAAGGTACTAAGCATGAGATATGATATGAATGATGTTGTGATGATGAAATAAGCTTATTTATATGATTATTACTATATGAAGTGTTTCATAAGACCTATGATGAATCTTATGTAAAGTGTAGAACTCGACCATGCCCAATCCGGGGGGTCTAAGCGACTAGATAACCTAGTAAAGGGTTTGTACTTCTCCACCAAGTGATGGGGCGACATCATTACTAACCTAGATGGGGGTTAGTACTCATCAACCAAAATGAGGGTTAGTACTAATCCACCTAAGTTATGGGGCGACATCATTACTAACCTAGATGAGGGTTAGTACTTATCTGCCTAAGTGATGGGGCGGCATTATCACTAACCTAGATGGGGGTTAGTACTTATCAACCTAGATGGAGGTTACTACTTATCCACCTTGGTGATGGGGCGGCATTATCACCAACATTGTAACACTTCATATTTTACATGTACTAATGCTATATAAATAAATTATGTTATGCTTTGGTCAAATTAGCGTCAATTCTTGAAAGTGATTGAATCTCGTCTTAACGGGCAATATGTGAGTCTAAATGATTAAGAGAGTTGAGGGTGTATATGTGTTGGTGTTAAATTGAGGATATATTAGCCCTATTCTAAGTAAAATGATTGAGGTCATTTTATGACTAAATAATCTAGTAGGTTAGTCACCTATTTTCTTAGCTTAATAATTGATAGCTAAAATAGACACGAGACTCGACACCGAATTGGTTCAAGTTCGATTACAAATAAGTTCCATGTTAAGAATGTAAATTTGGCCTATGTTTAAGCATCATAAATGGACCTTATTTTTATTCCAAGGAGAATTTACAAACGTCCAAAGCACACTACAAATAACATGGCCTTTTGGACCCAAAACCCAACTAAGAAGAAAGCTCGAAATTGGCAGCCTAGGTCCATCATATTTGAGACCCACTTGAGCCCAATTTAGGAGGAGAAAATGCTGCAATAATATACCATTAACGATTGTCATTATCAGGTCAAGAGTGGAATAAAAAGTTGGCCAAAAACAATCTTTAAAAACGGGTTAAGTGCAGCACTAAG
>JAOTQJ010017583.1:0-17241 GCA_025642045.1 Solanum sejunctum | reverse complement strand
TCAAATCATGTTTATAATGCATAGTAAAGTTTACCCATAAAACATCCAACATTAAAATCATGAAATTTGATAAAGAGAAAAGGTTTGGCTTCATGGGTGGAAGGAACCCATGAATGAAACCCACATAATCTATTAACTTAATAAAGAGAATACCCAACTTGGAGGGGAAGAAACCAAAACCCTAGATTGTTCTTTGTTCTTGAAAGCTTGAAGACTTGAGTGTATTTGAGAGGATTTAGAGACTTAGGGTTTTTGGATTGAGCAAGAATGGAGTGCATTAGGGTTGTGTAAACTATTAAGGGGCATATATGGGGTCAAAACAACATAGTTTGAACTTAGATGAAATGGGAAAGTTCAAATTTGCCCTGGAGCATCTAAGGTGATTGGTTAGGTTTAATAAATCCCTTATCTAACAAGTCCCTCAATTGTTCCTTCAGCTCCTTCAACTCTGCCAGGGCCATATGGGAAGGGAAAATAGAAATGGGTTGATTATCGGGAAGGAGGTCTATGCCAAAGTGTATTTCCCATTTAGGAGGAACATTAGGAAGCTCATTTGGGAAGACATCAAGAAACACATTTACAACCAGAACCAATTCTATAAGAAGAACTTGAGCTCCACATTCCTAACCCTTACAAGATGGTAAAGACATCCCTTAGAGATCAACTTATGGGCTTTAATGCAACAGATGAATCTACCCTTGATCACCATATCTTGACTTTCCCACTCAAGGATGAGTTCATTTAAAAATTGGAACTTGACCTTATGGGTTCTACAATCGCTAGAAGCATAGTATGCATGCAACCAATAAATCCCAAGTATAATAATAAAATCAACGATGTCTAACTCAACAAGATCACGAGGAAAGATTTTATGAAAAATGCAAATAGGACAACTTCTATAAATTTTCATAGCAATAATAGATGCATGATTGGAGTAGATACCTCAAATGACTCATGCAACAACTCGGGGTCAACATGGAACCTTTGGGCAACAAAGCGGGTAACAAAAGAAAGGGTGGCACCTAGATCAATCCATGCATAAATATCAAAGTCAAAGAATTTTAACATATCGATAACAACATCGGAGACTTCATCAACTCTTTGCCTCCCATGCAAAGCATGGAAACGATTGGGTCTGGCACCATTTTATCAGCCATCTTTACTTAATAGGATCGCATTAGCACCTTGTGGACGAACCTCCTTACCTTTGTTGTGGTTTCTAGGGCAATCTATAGCCTTATGCCCCAACTCCCCACAACTATAACAAGCACCGGTATTCCTCAAACATGGGCCACTATGACCCTTACCACACTTCAGACACACATCAATAGGAGCCACACCCCTTACACCTTGGGCCCTCGGAAGATCATTTGTAACCCTCTTATCAAATCCATGAGTAGGCCTTTGGCCTTGGTGGAACCGGCTACTCCTTTGGAACTTACCCTCAAAATGGGCCCTCTTGGCCTCATGCCCCCTTCTCTTCCTCAATTCTCCTCTTTCATTTGCTCGGAATAGGTCATTAACCATGACAAGTCCAAGTCACTAATCAACATGACGGACCAACATTCTTTACTAACCAAGTCAGAGATATTTATAACAAATTTGTTTATTCTCGTCCTTGGATTGGCAATCATATAAGGAGCAAACTTTGAAAGTTAAGTGAACTTGAGGGCATACTCCCTCACTCTCATGGACTCTTGTCTCAAATTCATAAACTCCACCAACTTAGCTTCCCTAAGTTCAAAGTGGAAGAACAGATTAAGGAAGGCCACCTTGAACTGCTCTCAATGCACCACATACCTAACTCCCTTCTCATCCTTCCATTAGTTGTACAACATTTGTGTTATTCCTTTGAGTTGGTAGGCCGCCAACTCCGCCTTATCCTCCGGTCTCACACCCATGATTTACAAAATTTTGTAGACCTCATCAATGAACCCTTGGGGGTCCTCACTCACCCTTGACCTATAAAATTCTGGGGGATTCATTCTCATAAAGTCTCTTACCTGAGAGGCCGGTGTAGGAGCATGAGGGGCTTGGGCCCTTTGATTGGCTTGATTAGCCACCACTTGTGTAAGCAAGGTGAGAGCATCCCTAAGCTCTCCATTGGTCGATTGTTCCTTGGGCATGCAGGCTCGTTTTCTTCTCGTATTAGGCATGATCTATCATAGCAAAGAGCAATTGTTAGGGGAAAAAAGCTTACTTCAACTCTATAGCACGACTTAGAACATAAAAAAGGGAAACATTTCCTAAAACGTTCATCGCCTCCTACTCATAGTTGTGGTGCACAACATAGCTATAAATAAGACTCTAATCCACGTGGTATGTTGGACTCCGAGGATCTAACAACCTAATGCTCTGATACCACCTTTGTCACGACCCAAGCCTAGGGCCTAGACATGATCGGTGCATGGCAAACCTGAAGGAACCCCAAACAAGCCTCATAGCATATCATTATACATCCTTGGTCGCAGAAGCAATTAGAATGACAATAAGAGAGAACCATAAACAAGGGGAAATTTGGACTAAGGAAGAACTTTCATATCATAAACATCAAAAGTCAATAGATTCAAACTCATAGCATAGATACATAAAATGTCCAATAATACCTCTACTACATAAATAAGAATGGGGGCTAAGACAAATCAACCGGGATCACCCTCATAGTCAATATATAAGTCAAAGAGAGAAAATCTTAGTGCATAGCAATAGATCATAAGTAACGTCCCCGGAATGGAGGACTTACTAACAAGCTTGATAGAAGTCGTACTAGCCACGTGGAGGAGGATGATCAATCGGTATACTGGTTTCTATATGGTGACATCATGTAGGCATATAGAATGTGTTAGTACATTTTAATATACTTAGTATGTAGGATGCAATGCAACAAGATATAGGCATCATAGGCAAAATGTATATTCATAAGCAATAAATACTAACAATATGACATATATAAATCATGCTTGAAGTAAAACCATGCTTATATAGAACATAATATGAGTGTAAGTAGTGACCATTTTAGTGCAATCCAAGGCCTACCACCCGATTGGATAGGCTTATGAGGTACTAACCCGTTCATGACTTTGATGGAGTACAAACCCCCCCATCGAAGTTGATAGAGTACTAAACCCCCATCGAGGTTGACAAAGTACAAACCTCCTATTAAGGTTGATAGGTACCAACTCCCAACAAGGTTTCCTGGGACTACCACCCTCTAAGCTAGGCGACTAAGGTACCAACCCCTCGATAGGTTACCCAGGACTACAACCTCCTAAGCTAGGCTTGGTCATCCCCAACACTATATAGAGATAATATTTTATATATACACTCCTTTCATCATAATACACATTCATTCCTTTTTATCATCATTTCATCATCATATAGTTATTCAATTCATAAGACATACATTGAAACTTCAATTTCTCAAGAATCCATAACTGGACATTTTATCAAACACTTAGAGGGGGCACAATGTTAATGTAAAATCATGCAATTCAAGAGTGAAATTATACTAGAAAATTAGTATAAAGTGATCACTAGATACTTGGTAGCACCCTCTAACAATATACATTATGATCCTTCATCAATTCTCACAATATACCCTTGATTGTAGTTCCAAACATAGTAAAATAGTCACAATTTCATAAATCCAATATAGTGTGCAATGATTTTCATAATAGATAAGACCTATAAAAATAATCAACTTTAAATCGTATAATGTTGAGTAAAAGAGAGCTTGGGTATCATGGGTGAAAGGGACCCATGAAAGAAACTCACATATCTTAGCTTTGGAGAAACTCTTGATGAAGATTGCAAATGGAGGCTTCAAGCTTGAAGGAAATCCTTAGTTTTGGATGAGGGTTTTGAGACTTGAGTTTAGGAGATAAAATATTGTCTAAATATTTGAGTGGATATTGGGGAATATTTCGAATGATATGAGGGTGAAAAATAGTTTAAGTGTGAGTATTTTTACATTTGGGGACACTTAGGCCCAGACTTCAAAATCTTGGACTGCAAGAAAGTAACTGGAAAGAAAAATATGCATGTCCGCACCACGGAGAAGACACGAAAGTCCAATTTATTCATCTGCGTCGGGTGCGTAAAGCTCTTTGGAAATTGATATTTGAAAAATCTAAATTGCTAATTGTTTGCTCTAAAATTGGGGTTAGACCCTTTCTCCCCTAAATTTGACCTCCTGAACAAGAATATGAAGTTGGATTTTTGATATCATATATGAATTTTGAGATAGATGGAATTTATGATTTCGGACACTTTCGAGGTATATTTTTGACACTTTTGGGGATCATTTCAGAAATATATAATTTAGTTAGGTAGTATAGTTTGTTTGCACACACAAAGTTTTTAACTAATACCAAGCATTCTATCAGAGAATTTAAAATTTTGAACTCAGCCATTTCAGCTGAGTTGTTGGAGCAGGGTGACCTTACCCTTTATGAATGCGAGCTTGATGGCCGCGATCACAAAATAGTGGCACTTGTTGTGCTTCATGAATGTGGGCTTGATGGTCGCGATCGCTAAGGTTGTTCTCCTTGTGCCTTGCAAGCATGAAGGCTATTTCCTCGGCCTTCCGTGTTTGCAAGCCACTGTGGTCGCGATTACGAAAGTCCATATTGGGACCTATTTAATTTAGTTCTTGGATGAACTCAGCTCTTATGTGAGATTTCAAAGCTTGATATTTTCTCATTTTAGCTCTATTTTTAGGTGATTAAAAAGCCTAAATTGTGGGAATTTTTTTGAAAGAATGGCGTGGTGCATTTAGAATTTGTTAAAGAAGATTCATTTAAGGTAATTTTGCAATTTGGATGCTACCATAGTTGTTTATGTGCCTAAAATTGTAGAATTTTTGCATGACTGATTTGAACTGATTTCGAGCCCCAGATTGTGTCCCATTTTGAAACATAAGCTTGGAGACCTATTTCAGAACTTTTTATGGGATTAATTTTAAAATTTCTAACGTAGGTCCCATATTATCTTATTATATCCTAAAATTGGTCAGTCTATGAATTTTATGTTTTTAGTGTCAAAATAATCATATTGACATTGTCATTCTATTTTAACAGTGTGGTAGCGCTTTGAAGTCATTCAAAAGGAAAAAGCTCTAGTTGAACAGACTCGAAGCTCGTGTGTTGAGCCTACAGGTAGGATACAACTTCTCTTCTTCTTAGAATGAATTTTAATATGTAATTTTTTGTGGATTTGCATGAATATGAGCGGGGGATTAGTTGATTATGCCTTCATTTCTAGGATTCTCATTTTATGCCTTTTTTGGGTGTGGTGGGTAGTTGCATTATTACTATCGACTTTCTGTTGCTTATAGCCTAATTGTACATGCTTTTTGTGTATATTCTAAGCATGTTGGCCTTAGTTTAGGCCTACGCTAGTCAAAGCCATAGACCTGTGACGTTTCAAGACTCAGTAAGTATTGTTTTCCTTCTTTTTTGACATTCTGAATGACCTAGATCCTTATAGACTGATATAGAAGATTTAAGTCTAATAATGACGAGCCTTGGCTAGGCAGCAACATTGCTTCTATGATTGATTATCCATAAAACTGAGTTCACGACTTTATCTATTTTCTTTTGGTGTGGTGGAGCCATTGTTCTACGGTTTGATTCGGAATAGTTCGAGCAAATGGAGTTTGGCATATGGATAATATTACTATTTTTGACTGTCAGTTGATTATATTTGGTGAGTATCAGAATTTATGCTTTGGGTTTCACGCCCTTACTATCCTTCGACGAGCAACTAGATTTATGCTTTGACCTCGACACTAGTAGAGTTGAGTGAGCATACTAATTTACATCTAACCTCACTTCAGACTACCTCTGACGTGCATTTGAATTTATGCTCTGGCCTCTCATTTGTTCTTGGTACTTGGAGTTTCAAAATTTAGTTTTGGTGCTTACTGTTCAATTTTCGGCTCTCAAATTTGGCTTTTGAGTTGATCTATTATTTTGTACATTTATCAGACTTATGGGAGTCCATTTGTGTTTTTTTAGTCCTTATATGCATATGTACCTTCTGAGATAATGGGGCCTCAGTTGGAATTAGTTTCTTTAGGTTTCCTAGTTCTTGCACCAATATGCATATTTTTACAATCTTTTTTTCTATCCTTGATCTCTGTTGTGTTTTATTTTACTTTCTATTATTCTTATTGTTTATACTCAGTTGACCTATGATGCTTACTAAGTAATTTTTATGAGTGTTCATACTACATTCTGCATTTGCTTTCGTGATGAAGGTTTGAGCACTTGCCATCAACATTGATTATTTGAGCCTGCTGCAGTCATATTCTTAGACGAGGGTGAGCACTTGATGGTTTTGATTATTAAAGTCTCCTCTAGTTTTTTGGCCCATATTTTGCTAATTTTAGACTAGCCTTTTGTATGTATTTATTTTAGTCCACTTTTGAGGCCTGTATCAATTTTGTAATAGCTTTGTACTTGGAATTTCAAGTTTTGGGAGGGGATCATGTAGTTTGTATTTATATATTCAGTCTGTTTCTGCTCTTTCATTAAGTTGTTCCTTTAAACTTTTTATTAATACTCAATTTATATTCTTAAATTTATTACTTACAGTTTTTGGTTATGATCGACTTACCTAACAATGAGTTATGGTAGGTGCTATCATAACTCTAGAAATCGGGTCATGATAGTTACCATAACAAACAACGAGCAACTGAGAAACTTAAAGTAGAGCAAATGGGATTTCTGGCTTTACTCTCTAGTCTTTAGTTAGGGTTAGTAATTATAATAATAAATAGAGCCGTCCAAATGGCTTAACCCATGGAGTCGACCCAATTTTATCCATTATTGGGTTGGATTGACACATGATTTTCCAAGTCCATTTAGTATTAGAGCTTGTAAGCTTGACTCAACTTAGTCCTTGGCCCTTGAGGCTTGACTAAGGCAAGGACGGAGTCGGCCCATGGGCCAAAAGTATTATTTAATTTAAATTAAAATAACTAAAATTGTATGACGTAATTGTTCTTTAGTTTAGAAGTTTATTTTTTAAATTTTATTTATTTATTTGTTAACAATGATTATTATTTTCTTTCGTCGTAGAATGACTCAACTTCATAATCATTGTTTATCATATTTGATTTGAAAATCTTCTCATTTTTTGATATTATATATTTCAAATATAAGATTGTAACTGAAAGAACCACTAATTATACGTATATTATATATTATGATTGTAAGTATTATGTTGTTTCATATAATTTTGTTAGACATGTTTAAAACTTCATATATTGACAAAAATTTAAGTTTGAATTTAGATTGAAAAGAAAAAAATTATTAAAAAAAAGAAGGCTAACCCGCCCCGGCGTGTGATCCTACTAGAGTTAGGTTAGGTTGGTCATTTCAAGGCCCTTTCAAGTGAAGGGTCGGTCCATCCTAACCCTACACATTCCTTGACACACGAGGCTTGGATTGGATAGGGTCGGACTAGCCCATATTGACAACTCTAATAGTAAATTAACATATAATAATAAATAGAGAAAATTGCATAAATAACAAAGAAAAATTACTTAATTGTGGTTTTTAGCTACAATTTGTTTAATTGCACTCCATAACTATAATTCATTTGTAATGAGTATTTTTTTTTGTATATTTCGCTTGCCAATATACAAACAGGATAAGTATATACAAATTCTATATATACAGTTATGATTTTTTCATACATGTATAAATCAATTGTATCAACAAATTGTATACAAAATAGCTAATTGTTTTGAATTTTTTCATAACTTATAAAAATCAATTGTATCAACAAATTCTATACAAATATTTAGGGTAAACGTATACAAACTAGATTTATACAATTAGGAATCAAATTATAACAAAATTAATCAAATTGTGACTGTATTGAATAATTAACCAAAACTATAGCTAAAGTATATAATAACCGTTAAATTTTTTCCATTTGCGTAATTCTCCTGAAAATATATAGCCAAAAAATAATAAGATGAAATATATCCAAATTTGCTATTTAGCTATGCCTTTATCTCTATTTAAGCCAAGATTAAACGATCGCTAAATAACGTTATTTTCTTACTTTTTATTAGCCAAGATTTATTTTTATCTTTTATTAGCTATTATTTGTCATGGCTAAAAACCTAACTTTTTTTATTTTTCTAAGAATTAATTTTTAAGTATTGTATATGTATATCAATGTTGTATAGATAGTATAATACTTATGAATATTGTATAAATGATGTATCAACATACATATATAATATATAAATAATTATGTAATGTATATAATATATCAATGTTGTATATATATAGTATGTGATGTATATGTAATGTATTTATATTGTATAAATTATGTATAAACATGTATCAATATCATATAAATTAAATATGAACATGTATATGTAATGAACAAATAATTACATAGCGTACATGCAATATATTAATATTGTATAAATATGTATAACCATGTATCAAATTGTATAAACAATTATGCTTTATATGTATTGATATTATTTGATTATCACCCAATTCTCACCTTAATAAATATTAAAAAAAAGAAAATAATAAAATGATGTAAATAACTTTTTCCATTAAAGAAACAATTTAACTTAAAAGGTAATTTTTTTTTTTTTAAAAAAAAAGAGCAACAAAAAAATTATAACAAAAGGTTTTGTTTTTAATAACGTTATATGGCACGGTTAAATTGTGACTATATAGCGTCAAACCGTGACTAATGTATTAATTGCATTAGATCTAACACTTTTATTTCAATTGGGTGATTTTTGGAGATTTTATAAAGTTTGGCCCGGAAAGTGGTAAATAAATATTAGGAAAAATTACTTGGGAAAGTTCTTTTTTAAAAAAGTAATTACTAATTTTAGCAATACTTTTTATTTATAATCATCTATAGTAATACATAGTAACATTATGATAAATTTGTACTTATATTAAAAGTGAATTATACATGCAATATAAATGTATTATAAGTGTTTAGTAAAAAAAATTGTTATTGCTATAGATGGAAATATTTTCCTAATTATAGGATATTTATTTAAGTTTTTTAATATTATGAGTTGTCTCCTGATGTAATTTTCTCAATTTTGGGATAATTTCATATAGGGTAAAAATTATTTTCAACCCTAACTTTAATTAAAAAAAATCAAATTTCTCCCTCAACTTTGAGCAATAATCGAATTTCCTCCTCCATCTTATGCATTGTCCATTTGATCCTTGCCATTTAAAATATATTTAATGTCTCTTTATATTATATATAATTTATTTTTTAACCTAAATATTTACAAGTTTTTCTTTAAGTTCATTAACACTATAAGTAGAATAATATTTTTATGAAGTAGTCATAAAATATAATACTAATATTATTATCATCATTTCAATATAATATGCATTAGTCATTACGCGTGTATATGTATATATGCATATATGTTTATTTTTTCCCACTCTCTTACTCCATGCATTTCATTTTACTTGATCCTTCTTGATACGATACACGTTAAAAAATTTAATTAAAGATTACTAAAGTAACATTATTAATAAAGCTTTAAAATTCTAAATTGATTGCTACTACTTTGTGCAGTATTTTAATACAAAGTTAAAAATAAAAAAGTATTAAATAGTTCTTTTAATTTCATAAATTGAACAACTAAATCAAAATAACTATTTTTAGAATAAGGGTCAAATAATATAAACGACGGAGGTATTCTCTATTGTCCATATAAATTTTAAAAGTTTTGATAGACACTGATAGAGTATTACATGAATTATAGTTCATGACTTAATTCAATAAAAATAAATTATAAAATTTGACCTTAATTAAGTTAATTATTTATATTTCCTATATCAGAATATATTTGTATAATTATTTTTCTTTGTTATTTTCACTTGCATAAATAAAAGCATAGAGTTTTAATTATTATCAATAATACTAATTTTATTACTATGCTAATTTACTTTATTATAAAATATCATTAATTTATATACTTAATTAATATCTCTCACTTTTTTATCCAAAATATAATGTATTGGCTTTTACGAATTCTTTTTCCATGAGATCAAGAAAATTGAAAATGCCATGATTTTTAAAAGTTTTTTTTTAAAAAACTATAATGAAAGGGTATAATACGCACATTAAAGATTTAACTATGAGAAAGGGGGGAGTTTGTTTATTAGTCAATGTTTAGGGGGGAGGGGGGGGGGTGCAAGGGTTGATTTTTAAAGCAAAGTTAGAGCGTGAAAATAATTTTTATCCATTTATATGTATAATAAAATAATTAATTTCCAGTAATTATAGTCGTGTTTTTTATATTAAAAACAAAAGAAGCCAAAATCGTCAGGTTTATCCAAGGGAAAACAGCAGTTGAATGGGAGAAAAATCATTGGCAAAGCTGCATTTTTTATAGTGAGTATCGCTAGTATAAACATGGGTTCTTAAGGTATTTCTCGCTAAAAATGGGGTTAAATAAGTTGAATTCTCAACCATTTTGCATTAGTTATCCATTTACTTTTCCGTGGAGTTCACGTATGCATTTACCTCAAACTTGTATTAATAAGAGGTTTATTCTAATGCAAATTAAATCTAAATATCTTTATTTGATAGATAGTAGTCCCTCTAATTCTATATGCTTGTTCCAAGTCAAATTATATACGAAATTATTTAAAATAATTCTTTATGATAAAATAAGTGTCATATAAAATTGCACAAAGAAAATACTACTTTAAGCTCCACTGGTAAAGGCTCATGAGTAAGTTGTTTTCTACTTTACAGCTAAGATACAACATAATGGGGTTAATTAAGTTGAATGTTCAAACATTTTGCGTTAATTATCTGTCTCTTTACATTGAAAGAACAATTGCGAGAGGTAGTTCAAAGTGGTCGAAATGGATGAATTAATAACTAAGATTGTTTCTGGCCATCATAGAATGAAGTCTAATCAGTCAGTAAAAAAACACTTTCTATTACTCAGTTTTAAATATAATTAATAGTTAGCCCAACTTCTTTTTTTCCGAAAAAAATTATTTTATTCATCTCAATTTATGTGGCCTTTTTCAAATTTTAAAGTTGAAACATATCTATTTTTGACAATAAATTTTCTATATATCTTTCAAGTCTATCAAAAATGGCATTTTAGACTTAAAATTGTCAAATTTCTAATAGAGATCATCTCTACAAAAGTGGGTTCCACAATCCAAGCTCCATTCTAAGTAAAACTCTACAAAATAGCTTTAAATGAGTTTGGAAGCCTCGTGATCTAAACCAAAGCTCGAGTGTAGAATAAATTTGACATTCTAAAGCTAACAAGACCATCTGAATTGCATTATGAGATTATTTACCTGAAATTTTGACCAAATCAAACACCTAAATTTCAAAAGCTTCAAAATAGGAAATTTTGCATAACAATCAAAACTATCCAATCACCATCTTGTCAATTCTAACAAGTAATAAATAACTTGGAGAAGTTAGAGGAAAACTCTAAATGCCAAAACTATAAAAAAAAAATAGAAAAAAATAATCTAAAAAATCATTACATTTCTTTTACAAAAAAAATTAACTTTCTAAGATAAAAATGTTATTGAATGACTCTTTCAGAATTAACTCTAATTTGAAAATCATTTTAAAATATTATTCTCATTTATTTGGAATAGTTATACCATAAGAAAACACCACAAGTGCTCATGGTAACAGAATCTTTAAAAGCATATCATTAACAAATAATGATAACATTTTTTTTTTGAAATCTAGGATATTATTTATTTTTCTTGTTTTTAATATGACCAGTCTTATAAAATTTGAGTTTATTGCCTTTCTTAGTTCATATAAGAACTACTCTTTATGGATGTTGGATGTTATGGGTCTTGGAGACATCATTGTCATGACCCAAGCCTAGAGCCTAGACGTGATACGCCGAATGGAAAGCCTTAAGACAACCCAAACAAGCCTCTTAGCATATTGTGTACACATCCTTGATTGCGAAAGCAAATTAAACAAACACAAGAGTCAAATAAATGAAAAGAAAAAGGGACTAAGGGAAACCATTCATAATAATAATAGAGTAACAAGAGTCAAACTTCAATAACATAATTAGATTATGACATAATATCTAACGACACCTCTAACATAGAATGGAGCGGGGACCAAGACACTTACTGGGCTTACCCTAATTTAATAAGTATCCAACATAAGGACAAGAATCTATAAAGCATGAATGAGAATAGCTATCACCCTCGGAATTAAGGACTCACCAACTAGCTTCTCCACAAGAACCAACTAGCCACGTGGAGGAGGAGGATGATCAAATGGAGCTCCGGTTCCTACATGGTAATATTATGTAGGCATAGAGTATACATTAGTACATTTGAATGTACTAAATATGCAGGATGCAATGCAATAAAAATCATGAACCATAATAACAAGATGTTTAATCATATTCAATGAACATAAGCTCAATATACCATGTGAAATCAATGTGTAGGACAAAACATGCTTAAGAATAACCATACTTGCATATCTTGTTTAACACTATAAAGTGAAATGAATAGATCATTCAACTACCTTGTACTAGAGGGTGAGGGATATAACATAGGTCATAACCCCTTCTAGTAGGTAATGGAGAGCACATGAGGGTAGAGGAGTATCATAGGTCATAAACCCTACATGTAAGCATAAGATAATGAATAATACATGAGGGTCGACGATAGCATAGGTCATAACTCCTAGATGTAAGCATAAGGTAATACATAACATTGAATCACATATGAGGGTGAGGCATACCACGTAATTCATAATCCCTTCATATGAGTATAAGATATTGTATAACATTGAATTATACATGAGGGTAAGATATACAACATAGTTCGTAACCCCTTCATGTTGAAATTGGCCTTGTTCTAGAGGGTAAGACATATAACATAGTTCATTACCCTTTCCAGTAGGCATCACAATTTAAGAGCATAGACCTTAGCGTAAGAGCTCAATAACTCATTAACAATCGAGACTTGTGAAAATCATGCAAGAGGTCATAGAAAAACTTGAGAATTCTTGACTTGACAATTCATCAAACACTTGATAGGCACATATGAGTACATGTTCAAATCATGCAAAATGCAAAAGTATAGATCATGAAATAGTGAAATCAATGCATCTTGAAGTCGTGTAAATCAGCCCACCAACATCATGGTAAAAACCCATCATGGGTAACTTGTAAATCATATCAAAACTTCACAATAGTTCATAGAATTCATTGCTTGAATCATGTGTAGTCTCAATAGATAAAGATCACTTCATAGTATAAGCTTAAAATAGATATTCATGTATAATAAAAAATACTTGATAATACCCCAATATATTTCATGCTCATACTTCATAATAATAGATATCCATAAATAATACAACTTGAAAACATGCAATTTTTATAAAAAAAAAAGATTGGGCCCCAAGGGTGAAAGGACCCAATGGATGAAACCCATATACCTTAAACTTGGGTTTTCTTGATGTAGACTTGAAGGAGACTTGAATCTTGAATGGAGTTCTTTGAGATCCAGAATTAGGCTTGGGACACTTGAATTTGGATGAAATATTTGGTTAAGTCTTAGAGGGTGGTTTTGAGAGGGTCTTGAGTGATATAGAGTTGAAAAATGACTAAGTATAGGTGTTTTCACACATAAATGGGCATGGGGCTATGACCCCAAGGCCCTTGGGTTGAAATAAAAAATCAAGGAAAATAATACAGTACTGGTCCGCGTCAGGTCTATGACATAGACCCATTGCACAGACAAATCCAATACTGATCTGCGCCCCTGTCACGTTGCAACTCGAGCGTGGATGACTACTAAAAATCAAATTTTTGCGAAAATTATTTTTCACTATGGGTCCTCTAAAATCGGGGTTATATCCATTTCCCACTCAATTTTGCCCCGTGATCAAGAATATGAAGTTGAATTTTTGATATTATGCATGAATTTTGAGATATATAAAAATTACGATTATGGACATTTTCAAAATACATTTTTGGGGAGTTTCAACCATTAAGAATAAAAAATAAAACATCATAATAAAATTATGCTAAACCTGTAATATTCTTGTGTCATCATCTTGATGAAAATTTGAAATTGAATATCTCATAGTTAAGAATTCACTTTGTCATGACTAGATTTGGATGACCAGATTTGGATTCTAGGAGTGACACAGCGAATGGGAACCTGAGAGTCCCTAAACAAGCCTCAAAATACGAAAATTCACATCATCGGTTCAGAAGCACATTCAAATTAAACACATAGTTCTAAGGAGCGAGAAAGTAGGACTCGCGATATGGGGATATCTTAGGGAGAGGGATTAGCATGGATTTACATAGCATATAGTACATATTGACTAAGGGGCAAGTAACTATGACTCACGCTATAGAGGCAATTTGGGACTTAGGATCTTCCACATTTTCACATCAAATGTACATATATAACATAATTCTCATAATTAATCTATAATATTCATATACAGAGGATAACCATAATCATAAGATTCAAATATAATGCATAACACATAGAACCGATGAGAGTCTACAAGATGTCCAACAACGCCTCTAGTCATAAAATAGGATAGGAGTCAAGACATGTTCCAGGCTCACCTCAAAGTATAGATAACATAAACAATAACTTAAGGTAGAGGAATGGTGGCTTGTACTTAGGAAATAGGAATCACCACAACCAATGTCTCAAAATTCGATCTAGCCATCGAACGGTGCATGAAAGTAATCTTCGGTCCCTACATGGTGAGATCATGTAGGCAAAAGTATGCGTTAGTACATTTAAATGTACTGAGTATGTGGGTGTAATTCATGTAACTTACCAAAACTTGCATACAATGTCAGATGGCAAGGACACATAATATAAAAGGAGATTTATAGCAAGGAATGTAATAGAACAAGATCCTATGAAATTTATGATGCATGAAATGCAAATGATGCTCATATATAGTGGGGATGTGTCCTTAACTGGCATGAGTAAGACCAAGATTGCTATTACTTGGAATCCCGATGAAATTCCCTCATCGATAAAGATGTGGTCTACTTGCCAAAGGTAAACCATATGTCACCTTATGGGAACCCATCCAATTTCGTATGACGCAACCTTCCTTACGGGAACATATCTTATTTTTGATAGAATTTCCATATATAGCATATCTTGTCACATTATAATTCACCTTACGAGAACCTAACAATCTTTCTTACGGGAAGATACCTCATTTCGGATAGGATTTCACATAATCTATGTTAGACACATAGTTCTAGGAAAGAGAGCACTCCCTCAATCCATCGCTGCTAAGTTGTCATTCTACAAGAATACTCATAATATACATATACATGCTTTCAAAAAAGGCAATGTCATTTTCAAAATCATTTCAATGCATTCTTAGGCTAAAAGGCCAAACACCAATCATAATAATTCATACTTAGGCTCAAATGCCAAAATTCAAAATTTCATAGTCATAATATTCATGCATAGGAATAGTCCATTCATATACAAGATGGTGCTAGCACCAAAAATGCTCAAAGAGCCATAATTAATAGACATATATGTGATCACATTCTTGTCATAACAATAATCTTATCAAAAACATATCATAGAACATAAATGGGCTTAACCACTTCATAATTTTCATAAATTCATGCTCATTAAATGCATATGCTATAAATGATGTGAATGACATGGGTAATTCAGATTCAATCTAAAATCATCAAAATAATATGAAATTCAAGTGAAAACATAGTTAAATCCACATCTGAAATCATAATATAATCACCCATGCTTCGATTCAAATATTTAAGGACAATGCATATTCAAATATTCTTAATAACAATGTGTTTCAATATTTCAAAATTTAATTCATCTTCAAATCTATAGATAAACATAACTCATTCATTGTTGGAATTTAAGGAATCAAAATATTTTAAAATCGCAAATTAAAGTAAGCAAAATTCCTGTAGATTTCTTGAAAATAGTTTGGGTCTCCTTGATTGGAAGTAACCAAGGAGCAAAACTCACATACCTTAGCTAAGGAAGGAACACCAAGAAGAGATTTGAAGAAGACTAAGCCTTCCCTTAATTCCCAAGCTTGATTGGTACTAGAGTTCTTGAGAGAATGTGAGAAGGTTTTCAAACCGAGAGGAATGAATTTGATAATTAGGGATAGGGTGTAGGTCTTTAGGAAGTGTTAATGTAGCATAGGAAGTCCCAAAAAGTCATTAGAATCAATTAAATTTATAAAAATACCATTAATGAAATGAGTAGAAAATTTGCACATCACCACTTCAAGAGAGGGTTCACGGCCTGAGTGGCAATACACGGTCCTTGAACTTTCACGTGAACCCACACTTAGCAAAAATTATGAAAGTTGGAGCTTGAATTCAGCACGTAGAAAAAAATAGGCAAAGTTCACTTATACAAAGTGCACCACGAGCCGTGTGGAGTCACATAGTCCGTGTGACTGCCTGTGCCCCCTTACTTAAGCAATTTTTGGATGAAAAAGGGATCCCCATGGCTGGACACACGATAAGTGGCATGCCACATGGCCAATTAGCCTGGTTGTACCCCATATATAGTCCCCCAAAGTTGTTGGTTCCAGATCAAGGTCATTCACACGGGTCGTATAAGTGTACAAGACATTCCACACTTAAAACATAATTTTGGGAAGAAATTTTATGATGGAACATCCGCATGGTTGTGGGGAGCCACACGGTCCATGTGGCTTGCTTTAGACAAATAGTGACAACACAACACATGAGGGCTTTATAAAAATGGGCATAACTTCTTCATCTAAACTGTAAATGAGGTCAAACCAAGTATGTTGGAAAGCTTATTCAAAGGAATTTAATTTAATAGGTCATGGGTCACCCAGTTCTCTTTTTGCTAAGAGATATGACCCCTTAAAGTTGGTACTTCTATTGGTACTTGTGAGAAACTTAGCCAATGGAACTGCTTTGAACTTGGCTAGATGTAGGAGACCCATGATGGCCTTAAATTAAAAAATAAGCTTGAGTTAAAGGCTTGAGAGTGAACTTAGGTTTGAGCTTGGAGGTTCCATGGAAATCCCCTGGTTAGAGTTGGAAAAGAGAATTAAAAAAGCATTTGAGTGAGTGAATGAGAAACTAAGTATTTAGAAAAAGAACAAATAGTAATGAAGGAGTTTACACTGATTTTTTTTTGGGGGGGGGGGGGGGTGCCCTATGGGGGGCAC